>JARJCQ010000112.1:0-267062 GCA_029281465.1 Mycena epipterygia | reverse complement strand
AACTAACGGCGTCGCGTTTCCCTTTTTTCGTGGTCTGGTTGGAGTTCCTGGATGGGCGAGGAACATACAAGCGTGAAGCGTCTTCCCCGCGCTCTTCCATTTGGAGCACCCTGAAGAACATCAAACGATCAGCGAAACTCCGGGCGAAGTAGAGTCCAGCCTACCGAATCTTCGTCTCCAAATCCCCCATGAAGCCGGTGATGCTCGAACTATCCGCGAGGCGAACTTGCTCCATCTCGCGTGACCCCGCAAACGCGAAGGAGTGTCCGTCGCGGGGGTCGATGGCGACGGCGAAGATATGGATGCCCCACGTGTTGGAGAGCTGTTTCGCCTGAAGAAACGTTAGTCAGTTTCGAAACCAGTACATAGAATCGTCGAAACGCACCATCTGGATCAGAGGCTCAGCAGCCTTCTTCACCTGGACCTTGTATTGACCTTTGGCGCGCAGGTTCTCGACGTGGTTGGCGTTGATCTCCTTCCACCAGTTGTGCAACCAGGGAAGACGCTCCAAAACAAGCGGGGTTTTGCCCATTTCGGCTTTGGAAAGACCGGGCAGCAACGCTTCGAATGCCCTCCGGGCGTCGATATTATACTGGGCTGCGGTGACTGTAACGTTGTTAGAACTCAAGCGACAGATTGAGATGGAAACGAGCTTACCGCCAGGTGGCTTCGGATGATGCACGGCATGGTGCGACAGGTACATATTCCAGGCCGAAGCATTACGCAGCTCGTGGGGGGGTGGTGGTGGTGCGGTGAAGCGTTGCAGGATCCTTGTTGCACGACGCGGCCAGAGCCGCGACTTTCGTATCATGTTCCTCCTCCAACGCGTAAAGCTGTTCGAGGATTTGCCGGGGAACGGGACCTGGAGTATAGCCGCGCTCCATGAGGTCCTCCTCCACGACCTCTTCGGGATCGGGGTCGGCAAACTCGGGTTCAGGGGCGGGCGCCGTCGTCGCTGCTCTCCCTTTCCCTTATCTTTGGTCGCCGTCGCCGTCGCCGTCGCCGCCTTCGCCTTCACCTTCGCCTTCCGCCTGCTCGACTTGACTCCAGCGTCATCCTCACGGAAGCCATTGGTGGCGACTTCTGCCAGGTAGTCCTGCATGTCCTCGTCGTCGGCCGCATCTGAGGCTGCCGCAGGCGAGTATCCGCGCGCTACCCGAGCCGCCTCGAGCCTTCGCTTGGCCTCCTGAGTGCGCCCATACTCGTCCGTGCTATCATCAGAGCTAAGATCCCAGGAGGGCGAGGGCAAGGGCAAAGGTGGTGGCTGCAAGGTACGCCCATCGTTCCGCGTGCGAGGGGGAGGGCAACGGGGGGCTTCTGCGGCAGCAGCAACTGCTGGCCGGGTGTGTGAAGACACTGGCGGTCTGGTGTGGGCGGGAGGAAGAGGAGGGGGGGGGCCTCGGGCTGGAGGTATAGGAAGATTGTGTAGAGCCTGTGCGTGAGGCGCAGCAGAGGTATCGCCAGCTTGCAAAGCCAGTGGCATAGGCGGCTGCGGTGACAAGGCATCGCCGGTGCGACGTGTGCGCGAACGGCCGCGAGAGGGAGCTCGGGACGGAGATGGTTCGTTAGAACGGGAGGGCGTGCGCGAGCGGCCACGGGAGATGGCCCCGGGGGAAACTGGGCCAGCGGAGATGGAGCGGGAGTTGCCACGTAGCATCGGTTTTGAAGGCGAAGCCGGAGAGATACTCCGGCTGGGCCTGGGGCTCAGCGGAGGGCGGGTGGACCTTGGAGGGGGCGACTCGTAGTCGGAAAACGACCCTTCCACATCGTCGGGCTCGTGGTACTCGACTGTGGTGAAGTCGGCGAACTGGTATGCGTCTTCTTCTGCACCCCTCTTGTCACCCATGTGGGTGTCTCTCCACAGGTTGTCGGACGAGACGGTCCTCCTGCGCACGCGTCGATGGGCGAGACTGAACTCATCGTCGTTCACGTCGCCTGTGGCTGGTCGAAGGACTGCCGCTGAGTGATGTCGGCGGCGGGGTAGTGGTCGGGTAGGTAGAGCATTTGGTGGGAACGCAGGAGCAGCGTGCAGAGAGGCCGAAAACGGAGACGAGGGCGGGAGGAGAGAATTGGCAGGCGAGGCCAGAGGCGGAGATGAGGGCGGGAGGGGTGAGTTAGCAGAGGGGACCGCAGCCGACTCTCATCTCCTGCCCTGCGTCACTGTGGATAGTCTAGAATAAAATGAGATACATAAGCCGTGAAGTAACGCGGAAACGCACTTCTCTGCCATCCTCTAGCTCGTCGTCGCCAGGATCTGCCTCCAGTACTTCGTCAGGGGCAGCGACGATGACCTGTAATAAAAATGAGATACATGGGGTGCTAAGTAACGCGGAAACGCACTTCTTTATTATAATCTGGCTCGTCGTCGCTAGGAACAGTCTCCAGTACCTCCTCAGAGGCAGCGACTTCCGCCGGCTTTCGGGGTTCAGCGGTTTTCTGTGAATTCACAATGTATCAGTAAAATATCCAAGACATGTAGAAAATGCAAACCTTATTAGTCGTGTTTTTCTTGCGAGATGTATTAATTCGCGGTGCGTTTCGTGCGGCATTCGTGCTTCTCGCCGAACGAGTATTGGCAGCGGGCGCCGCAGCAGCATGGCGTGTCGACGACCGTGTAGTGGGCATAGCGAATTGAGTCTTCAAAAACGGATTGACGGCAAATATGGGGGGAAATCTTGAAGGTATCTCAATAATTTTTATGGACAGCATTAACAAAGCTTTTTTACCATCTTCTCGATTTCATTGTCGGTGACTCGCGCTTTGAGCCGTAGGTGAGGGCTCATTTATTCTCTCATTCATTTACTATCTATGTACTGTGTTGCCGTCGGGCGGGTGATCGGGCGGGACGACTTGCTCTTGACCATGGTGGGGGAGCAAGTGTCCGCAAATTGCCGAGGCCGTGACGCACACACATGATGTGTCCGTTTTCCGTTTTGGGTCATCGGCCGAAGGTGCTTTCGGCCGATGACCCAAACGGAAAACGGACACGTCATGTGTGACGGGACAGGTGACGTAACATTTTTCCAATCTCTCTACCGTACCACCACCAAGTCTGTAATAGCGCTGTAAAGTAGTTAGAAAACACGAGTGGCACCGTTTCACGAGTACGAATGTAATGCAGAAACCTAAACTATGCGTCTAAGAAGTGAAACTTACATGTTTTTATAGAACACATTGCACAATGTCCGATATCGAAAGACACAGCGACGAGGAGCCAATGCCCGAGGAGCCGACGCCCAGTGGAGTCAATGATGATGAGCCGATGCCCAGCCACGGCCCGCCTGACAACGAGGAGCTGGCGCGCAGCGTACCCGAGGAGCCGACGCCAAGTTACGTCAATAACGAGCAGCCGATGTCCAGTCGCGCCCTCGCGCCTCCCCCGCCTCCGATGCTCCGACACGTCCCCGAACCGACGCCCAGTGGCATCAATGATGATGAGCCAATGCCCAGCCATGTCCCGCCTGACAACGAGGAGCTGGCGCGCAGCGTACCCGAGGAGCCGACGCCAAGTTACGTCAATGACAAGCAGCCGATGTCCAGTCGCGCCCTCGCGCCTCCCCCGCCTCCGATGCTCAGACACGTCCCCCTGCCTGACAATGAGGCGCTGGCGCGCCGCGCGCGCACCACGCTCTTTCTCCCCGACTCCCATGATTCTCGCCGGCCATCCCCAGTGCCGAGTCGCGTCCCTCCCGAGATAGACACATCACGCAAACGTGCTCGGTCGAGCTCAGTTGAGCCTCCTCCGAGTAAACGACGAAAGTCGCGTTCAGTTGTTCGTTTTTTCGACTTAGCGGCTGAGGACGAAGACAGCGGCGATGACGACGAGCCCCGACGCGTCCGACGCACCAATGAAGATGCAAACGATGAGGAGGGTGAGGACGACGATGAGGAGACTCTCTCTGATCTAGGTATGTTCGTACAATCTGCGAGCCAGCGTTTATGACTCAATTTCTCATAGAATTTATTGACGATGAGCCTGTTCATCAGAGCTCACATTTCACCATTCACGAAGAAACCGACGCCGCTGCTTTGGAAGCACTGGCCGCCAGTTTCAAGGCAGCGCCTGCATCATCTCCGTCTGCTGTCTCGACTTCCACATCTTCTCTGTCCTCGACCTCCACATCCTCACACGACCCGGTGCTTAATTTGTTCCAGCCAAGTGCGCCAGCGCCTTCGGATGAGCCGGCGACAGTTCAGCGTGGCGAATGGATTCGTCTTAAGCAAAAGCCTTATGAGGGGAAAGTAGCATGGGTTGTCTCGAGCCAACGATTCATCGTCGCAAATTTAAACGGAGTTGGCGAGGCGGATCCGTGCAGTCGCCTAACGTACGACTCTCCCCTCCGCGCATCTGCATACCCTCGAGTCCTCCCCAACCCCGACGAACTCCTGCCATTCAAACAGACTACGGAGTCGTATTTGAAACAAGCGACATTCATTGGCACTGCACCAGCGCTGGTGGAAGGTGTCCGCGTCGTCGTAGTCGCAGGAGAGCACAAAGGCAATGTCGGATACATCGTCATGATTCGGGAGATTGCTGACGAGAAGTACCGTGTACGATGGGCGAAGATTCAGGAGGAGTACAACGGCACTGACACTGTTCGTGGGGACTCACACGGCATTTTTGTTCAGATCGCGCACCTCCGGCGACACGCGCTCGATCCGCCAACCCCATTTCGCGTTTTGGACCGCGTTCAAGTCGTCGCGGGCATCGAACACCGTGGAGCCATCGGTCGCATAATTCAGATTGAAGACCAGTGGCTGAGCATTCAATTTCCGCAGGAATCCGGCGAGCAGAACATAATCGAAGTTGAACATCGTTGTGTTGCGCGGCATTTTATGGAGGGTGATTTTGTCTGCGTAACTGGGGCATCCAGAAATCGTCGCGGATTGGTGGTCAAGATCTGCACGGGCGGCGCTCTTGAACTGTACAGTGTAAGGCCTAGTTTTATTGCAGGCCAAAATAAGCTAAATTGAGCCAGGGCCAACGAAACTTCAACGGGTCGGATATTGACGAAGACCCTTTGGTGAGTGGTATATTTCTTCGAAATTCCGACTAGCTGGCTGAGAGATTTCATTGCGTACAGTGGAGAGTTCCATCACGCGATGTGAACTTCGACCTGAACTCAGATTCCTCAATGTCGTCCTGGGCGGCTTTGATGCCGCAACTGGATATCATCGATCTCCAAACTTTCTCTGCCCAAAAGTCGTCAAGGTCGGCTCTCACGGCGGACGCACAATTTATCGATCTCTCTGGTGCACTCGGTTCGGCGGTACGCGAAGGCGAAAAGCAGCGGCGCGAAGGGAAACTTGACGACTGGGATTTCACTGACGCACTGCGATTGGCGGTTGAAGACGATCTCAAAAAACAGCGGCAATTATTGGAAGGGAAAGCCGTCGGCCGCCGTTATGAAGGAATGGAGGTTTTGGTTGCATGGCAGGGTCCACTCAAGGGAACGCGAGGTGTAGTCGTAGGTGACTTTGACAGCCCAGATCGAGCGGCACGCATACAAAAGTGCAAACGCAAATACCAGGTCGAAGACGATGATGGAATCATGGTCACCGTTCAGAAGGAGGCCTCCAACGCGAGATTCACGCTTAATATAAAGAAGCTAGTACATGTTCAGTACGTATCTCTATTCATTTCCCTTTTTTCTTCATTTCAGACAAACTTTGAAGTACTCGAATGCCGCTCTCGAAAACAAAGGCTCTTCCTCGGTGGATGCTTGCTCCACAGTTCCGCTCTCACTCGTACACCCGCTCGCGTTGGTACACCGCTCCCACCGTCCCGCTCGCCAACGCCGGCCCCGCAAGTTTTCTTGGACGTCGAATAGCCAAGTTCTCGACGGTAATTTGGTCGTACCCACTCTGTTAAAATTTATTCTAACTGCGCATCTCCAGGAGAACTCGATGGCCGATGGCTCTGCCTTTCCGGACTCGTTCAGAAGCGCGTGGATGTTGTATTGAAGGACATTGTGCGCAGTGAAAACCGCTACTTCAGGCCCGGGAAGCGAATTCTCAGCTGCGAAGGCCGAGCCCGGTTATCTCGCCCTCGATCAACCCTTCCGCGAAGAGGATCTTGACAAAGAAGATGATCCGTGTGTGGGCCGTTGGACCGAACGAACCAACCACCCGGTTCGAGGACCTTGTATCAGGCCAATGAGACAGATGGCAGACGGAACCCCAATTAACCGAGTTGTAACTCGTGTTGTGATAATTGGGCCCGACACCGGAGGAGATGTCGGCAAGCTGGGATTGCTACGGCGAAGCCCGACCCCACAATGACCAAGTCTCGACCGTCAAGTTCCAGAATTCGGGATGGGTTTTTTCCATTTGAATAGCCTTTGCCGTTCGCTGAATGTACCAGTACCGAACGATGGTGGTGTCCTCGGCACCACAGTATTAATTAGCTTTTTATCGCAACTTAGCAACTTTCCTTGACGCAAGAAGAAAAAAATAGTTCAAATGTATAATAAAGTATCACTGTATATAATAAAGTACCGAATGTGTATTAAATGAATTACTTGCACAATTCATCATCGGTTTTTTGGGACCAGCCACGAATAAGCGCTCAACAGACGCCTAACATTCACCAGGTTTGCTACTATTTCACTGAGTTTGCAGCCACTTTTGGAGATCTGAATCTGGATTATTGAGGCTGATTTATGCTGCAGATTCGGCTTCTTAACTCCCATTTTGAAGCCGGAACCTTTATGACGTCTTTTCTAACTGTAATGAATATTCAAATTTGGAAACATTGTTTTGCTCTCAATTTAAGTGGGTATCTGTCCCCCATACATAGATATCTGCCCCCCTCCCCCCCACGAATAGCAGCTCCCCCACATATATCAACTAAAATCCACTGTACCACATATATATATACATATTAATCCCATCCGCACCCCGATGTGTCCGTTGGTCAATAAAACAGTATATATCCCCTACATTCCAGAATACACCATAAGTGTCCCTCCGGCAAAGCAAAGACCAGGATTCCGTATTGTTTTTGTCGCCCGAACCTCACTCGGATGTTCCCGGGCATCTCGGGCAACGTGAAATGCAAAGATGAATCCATTAGCCGACATCCGGGCATATCATGGACGTTTTGAAGTCAAATTCCAGTTCAGCAAGAAGTATTTGAAGAGCGAATCGTGTTTACAATTAATATTTTCCTCTTTATCCTCACGAAAATCAAGAAAAAAGTGCCCTCGTGCAATGTTTGTGGCATTTTGAATCAATGAGTGGTAGCATGGCTGGTTCAGGTTGAATTTAGGACCGTGAAATGTGGGTTTTGGCACTAACAATGCAGGATGCATGCAAATTACGACTTGGGTTTTGGGGGGCCATCACCCGGCATTTGATCCCATCGCTCGTTTCAAAGCGTGGTGCTCCCGCTTTCCATAGACTTTAGATGACAGTCGATCAAAAGGTGTTGGCGAAGCGGCTGGAGCTTCCTAACGGGCGGCTAGTACGACCGCAAATTGCGGTGTAGGTAGTTTTGACTTATAGAATTTTTTTCCGTTCATAGAAAATTCAAACCTCTCAAAGCGGAAATCTGAATAGACAGATACCTTCAGAATTCTCTCTACACTGTTAATATCTGGTTCCTGTGCCCATAAATCAATCCATGAGAAGGGCCTTGAAGGAAATGAAGTAGCATTATTGCGATTATGTGTTTCGAAGATGACGGAAGTTGTTCACGGCGGTGATCGCACCCACGCTGCCTGAATTGTGCACGAATCGCCTGTGTAAATGCATTGTGGAAGGGGCCAATCGAGTTCATACGTCTATAAAATCAATAGACTAAACATCTGGAACCATTCTTAAGACATTTGTCTCCTCAGAATATCTATACAGGCAGTTTGGATTTTCTATGAACGGAAATTTCTCTAAAAACAACGTACGCCGGCAACTTGCGTACTAGCCGCCGGTTACTCCGCTCCAGTCGCTTTTCCGCAGGCCCATTGATCGACTATCATCAATTTGCCGCTGGCTCGAAAAGCGACTGCCTCGAGTCTACTGCTGGTGATCTGATCAGCTGCAGTCCGCCACGTCATGTCTTGTCGCCCACCTTTTTACTGAAACTCCCTCCCACCGTCCTCCTAGTCTATGTTCTCTAACTGCGGACCTCCCTCGTCATCAAGCCCAAATACGCTGTTCTCGAGTGTCTTCTTCAAGTTTCCTCCTCAAGACGCAAGAGACCTCAAAAAACTTTTATCTCAGCTTTCTCGAGCCTCCCAACCCCAAGATGTCAAGTGAAATCAAGATTGCGCGGTGCTCTGTCCTCTCGCTCTGCTGGCTTTGTCCCTTTCCCCACCTTCTCCGTCGCCCTCCGCATCGCACTTGAGAACAGCTTTGAAGCCCTACCTGGTATTACTTAGTGTATGTATACATCTTTTTATACCTTTCTTGTTCTTCTACGCCGATTGTCCGTATGTATATAACCTGCAATGAGCGAGCGCTCGCGGGTCTGCTGTCATCTCCGGGCTATAACCCAAATGCGGCACATCAATGATGACTTGGAAAAATCTCCCCAAAAAATTCGCCTCGCCTTGATATTTGGCATCTCATTTTCCGCATAGCCCTCGCGTATCGTTGAAGTTAATCGGAAATTCTGTCTTCATGCTTCAATCCCTCCCGGTTAATCACTTTCTTTGCCCATGGACCACCGCATACCATCCCCTGGCATATTTCGTGTTTCACTAATTCTCTGGTCATGAGTATTTGATATGAATCCCGAATATACCGTATCTCATACCGTAACGGTACGGCGTCCAGCCCTATTTCCACCATCTTCTCCATTCCATTGTCGGTGACTCGCGCGACTCGCGCTTTGAGCCGTAGGTGAGGGCTCATTTATTCTCATTCACTATCTATGTAATGTGTTGCCGTCGGGCGGGCGACTCGTGCGGGTGAATCGGGCGGGACGACTTCCTCTTGACCATGGTGGTCGGGAGCAAGTGTCCGCGAATTGCCGAGGCCGTAATGCACCACACATGATGTGTCCGTTTTCCGTTTTGGGTCATCGGCCGAAAGCACCTTCGGCCGATGACCCAAAACAGAAAACGGACACATCAAGTGTTCGAGTGATGTGACTGCGTGACCTCTTCGCCTCTTGTTCTTGACCACTATATAGTAAACGTAGTAAATAATTTCACTGGACCGTGAGCACCAAAGTGGACGGCGCGTCCATCTCCAAGTGAGCATTACCAGTGGAATTGTGGGTTAATTCCCGTGTAAACTGTAAACCAGGCATATATCAAGTGATACCAAAGTCGACGGCACGTCTATCTCTAAGTGAACGTTACCACCGTGAGTTTTAATTTCCGTGTAATCTCGGCGTCCACTGATCCTGTGTTGACACAGAATGCGTATGACCAAGGAACAGCGTCGGGTGGCGGCTCAGCCCCTCTCCTACGAGCACAACTCGGAGACGATTCCGGATGTGCGTAACAGACTTCCCGACCACCTTCCGCGCCGAGGCGAGATCCTGTTCCCCAACGGTCGGATGCTTGTTCAACGACCCCTCCCGCCTCGCGTCGGTCACGTTGGATTCAACAGCTATACAACCGTCAATATCGACCCCGCCACTCCCGCGGACAACCAAGATCGCCTACCGGATGGCGGTACCATCTTCAACATTGAGCGGACACCTCCAATATCGCCGTCTAAACATCGCAAGAAGCGAGCAGCGCAATGGCGTCGCTGGGACCAGGAAATAATCCCACTCCTCATCCCACATTATTCCTGGGTGGTTTGGGAAACCAAATTTTTGCGGGAGCTGGAGAAGCTGGGGCCACCAGTTCAGGATTGCGACTGCATTCCTCGGAATCAGAGGGTCACTATTATGCGGTTTTCCTGTACGTGTCAATGCTCATGAGGGAGGATATGTACTAACCCTTGTAGCAGCTGTCGAAGACATGGACGTCCCCGTCTGCGACTGTAGACTCGCTGCTGTCACGCTAGTCCGCGGCGGCGCATTTCCCTGTGCACCCCTTCAGCCGAGTCTCGCTCTCGACCTGCGTGTACTCGAGTTCGCGTCCAAACTATTCCTCAACATCGCGCCAAACCACACCGCTTTCTCCACGACGCTGGAGACCATTTTAAGTACCATGGGATATCAGCTGAATCATCAGGTATTCGTATTTTTCAATATTTTCTTCGCTGTAGACTAAACCTACTGTAGAACACGCTCCGCCGACGATTTGGCAATGCGTTGACATGGTACGGGCACCTGCGGAACCGGTCCAAAGCCCATTACCGCGCGGCGCTGGAGAAAATGCGCCCTGCCCCCTCCACGCCGGTGGTGGCACGGGATGAGTCGCCGGATTCCAGTCCGCATCGTGGCGCGTCTCCGGCGAGACCGTCGACGCCAGAGACGCCGTGCCCCGATCGCTCGCCCAGTCGAAGTCCCAGTCCCGCACGCCACGTTTGGGGTCAGCCGCGGGAGCCCACACCAGGGCTGTCCCCGACAACACCATCCCGCTCTGAACGTGGGCCACCTGCGCCTCCGCGCCTCCGCAAGCGCGGGCGTTCTCCACGCCCCGACCGCCCGGATCCACCTTTCCCAGACCCGCTGCCACGTAGCTGCCCGAGCGAATACCTTCGCCGTCGGTGCCCGTTGTGTTTCGGCAACTTGTATCGTGATCCATCGCAGCTGTCAGTATCAATTACCATGTCATGGGCGGCCTGGTCTAATCTCCGTCATAGAGTGGATCTAATTGTTTGCTTGGACGCCTGCTTCACCCAGAAGCGTAGAACTTCGGCCAGCGATCCCCCGAGACGTCATCCTTGTACCCACTTCGTTCCTGAGGCTGACGCCAAGGCCACCGATGCGTATGTCAACGAAACGCGGGGGTCTTTTGGTCCAGCCGAGCCACAGTCGAAGAAAAGCAAGACGAAGACGCCGTCGCCTGCAGAGGAAACAGAGGACGGGTACGAGCACCCCGACCTTCTTCTCCCTCGCTCAGTTTTCGATGCATGCGAGGCGTCCTTCAAGGCTGCCGACGAAAAACGCGCGAAAGCCAGCACCGACTTCTTCGATGACACGGGGCTTATGGCGCTTCTCTGCCGCCACCATCGAGTCCTCTGGCTCGTCAATATGCAGACGCGCGGAGAGCAACAATATTATGTGATTGTCCTGCTGGAGACCCTCTTCCAGCATCTCCCGCGGGACATCACGGTCGGGATCCTCTACGACATCGCCTGCACGCTGGAGCGTAGCTGCAGGAAATGGGGGTTTCTGTCGCGCTTCATGGACCGCATCCAATTCGCGGTCTCAGTCTTTCACGCTTTCGGGCACGACTGGCCCTGCCAGCTACTGTACCATCCCAGGAAGCGAAACGGGTTCGGGCTTTCCGACGGTGAAGGCTGCGAGCGTTTTTGGCACTCGATCAGCCACTTAATCGCTGTCTTACGCATCTCGGGGGTAGGCATTCGTATTATCCGCCAGTATTGATGACTAATAATTTCCCTTTTCAGAAATGGCAGCGACTCTATGTCCTGGACGCTCAGATAGAGCATGCAGACGAGCTCAGCCTCCAACGACTGGGGGATTGGCTTCGTAGACGGTCTCTGCACAGCCGGAAAAAGCGCCAGGAGGCAGAGAGCGTGTTAGCACAATGCCGAGTGCGAATCTCGGCACTTCGTGAGCAATGGCAGTTACAGGTTGTCGCGCAGACCAAACCTCTTCCCCGTAAGCCGCTGTTACGTTCGATGATGTTCTATGCGGCTTTCTAAGTACTATTCCAGGCCGTTCGAAAAACAAGGGCCAACAGGCTATCAACGCAATCTTACTATTAAGGTCTGCGGTGAAAAAACAAACAGACCACGTCAACCATTTGCGCGCGAAGTTCCTGGGCGCGGCAGAGGACGCCGACGAAGAAGCCGATTATTACCAAGTCGAATTCGACAAGGCGGACGCCGCCCGAGCTAAGGCTGAGAAGACCTTACGAGAGAAGGAGCGTGCGCTGGGAGTCGGGGAGCACCAGGCGTTGAGCAAGATGTCCCACATCCAGTACTATAGCGCTCGGATGAACGCCCGCGCCATGAAGCGACGGCTACGCGATCGGCTGCGCCAACGCAAATTCGAGTTAGATCTCGTAGAGCGGTCGTTTCGACGACTAGTGAATGGTATGTGGATTTTGTTTCCTGGTTATCGACGGCATCTCACACTCTCGCAGAGCAGAAGCTTTACTCCCATACCGAGGCGGCCGTCAAACGACGCGAAAAGGGCATTCAAAATCTCGCCCTAGAATATAACAAACAATGCGCCAAGATAGCCCAACTCGTTCGCGATAAAAATTCCCCGCGAGGCGCGCTTGCACCACGCCAAATTCCAGACGGTCAACTGTGGAAGCTAGATGTCGACGATGAAATTTGGGAAGACGTCGGCCTCGATGACAACGAAACCGAGCAGCAGACCGCCCCACCACCGTGGTTGTGTGATGATGACGTACGTGCGGGGATCAAGGCTCTGCTTCAAATCGATCGCTGCAGAGAGGAGGATGTTCGTCTCAAAAAGGAGCGAGCTGCAATGCAAGTCTGGTTTGCTGAAGAGTGGGTGCTGGTTAATCGCTCTCTCAACGAAGCCGGTATGCTATGTATTACTGGCCTTGCTAAGTTACCAACTTACAACGAGTTGCAGATACCGCCCCGGACAGATACCAATATGAGCTCATGCGTGATGACCTAGTGCGACTCTGCGTGACTTGGCAAAAATCACTGCCTGATTTCGGCTTGGATATATCAACACTGCCGCCGTGGGGTCCGAATGCCACCCAGCTGGCTCGAGCAAGGCTTGACACACGCCGTGCCGCCCGTGGCGAAGATAGATCTTATAATGCCGACCAAGAAGAATTTTCTGACGAGGAGGAAGAATACGAGAGCGGGGGCGAGAACGAGGTCTTTCGCATGCTCGACACGCTTGCTACCGCCGATGCCTATCGGGAGGAGGATGTGGAAAGCGTGGACGAGCAAGACGACTTATGTATATAAGATGACTTATGTATATAAATTTTGCCTGGCCCTGTATGCACATAAAGGGAATTAATATTAATATGTTTGTTCCTGTTGGCAACGCTGCATTAGACACACGTAGATACACAAAGTAGAATATCTGTAGGATGTCTGATACTGATTCGTTCACCAAACAAAAATGAAGAAAAAAAATTGCAGAAACGGGAATCGAACTCATACGATACTCCGTGATGTGGAATTAACAGGAGCATACCTACATACCAGTCCACAAGACCGCCGATATGGAAGTGAAATGCCGTAGTTAGTGAATGGAAATCACTATGACTATTTTTCAAACATATAATCCGCAAATTTGTATTGTAAGGTGTGAGTTCGATTTATGTAGCAATCTGTGCTAGATAATTGGCAGCGATTGCAATAGTGGTCATGTCATCGATACCGCATTCAAAATCCACAGGCATTTCTGTTCTCAGAATTGTGCTTGCATAGTCTTCGGATTTGAAAAATATATAGAGAATTAAAATTTGTTGTTCGTTGCTTATATCCGAGACAGCCAGCCTATAAAACAGGATGTTATAGACTACAGGCACTCAGATTACGCTTACCACTTGCTTTTTCGAAGCCCTGACCAGGTTCTCAGCACTGCGCAGCTGAAAGAATGGGAAAGTCTTGATTACTCACCATTGTTCATAAAATTCTGAATCAGCCAAGTACCGGTGTTGCTAGGGATAGAACCTTGGCGAGGAACAACACGGTATTTTATTTGAAGGAAAGCATGTTGAGTCTTTAACTTGATTGCATGACTTCATATACCGGCTTTTGTGAGGTAGTCATCCAAGGATGCTACCAAACAAAAATTCCCGTAGTATACTGTACCGCACTGTATGGTAGCAAGCGTAACATGTAACGCAGGCCTGATTTTGCTTACAAATTTGCCTTTTATGGTAATTAAATTACCATAAAAGGCTAGCAACCAGCATAACGTTCCCTCGGCGGTTGCCTCCATACAGTTCGGTACAGTACAAGGGACACAGTCACCTGATGAGTCGATAGACGAAACATTGCTGCCTTCGTTGTTGTCCCGCAACCTGCTCTCTCCTGGTACTCCCTCTACTCAGGTCATTGTTCTTACTCGCTCGGCACTTCACGCAGCCCTCGCTCGCCAAAATCCACAGGCATTTCTGTTCTCAGAATTGCAACACAACTATAATAGGCCACAATTCCAATGGTGATACCATGATAGTGATTGTGTCATTGAAACCACATTCAAAATCTGTGGGCATCTCTGTTCTCAGAATCGCAACATTGGTCATGATTTCAATGGTTGTCGAGTCATTGAATCTGCAGGAATCTGTGTTCTCAGAATTGAAACACAACTAACTATAATTGGCAGCAATTCCAATAGTGCTTGATCATGTTGTTGAAACCGCATTCAAAATCTGCAGGTGTCTATATTCTCAGTTAAAACCACACTCAAAATTAGGTGGTGACTTCAAGAGTGGGAGATTCAGATTCTAATATCAGACAAAACAGTTTAGCAGGACCATCAACGAAAAAATGATAACCTCTTTTTGTGTGCTGGTCTTTCCCAATATCAAGTGGGAAGGACCACACCTTCTGTATATGGTATGTACGACCATTCCCAGTCATGGAATGGGAAGGACCAGGACACTACCATAAATGGCAGTTGTGGTCCTTCCCAGTCGTGAAAATGGGAAGGACCAGGGCACTACCATAAATGGCAGTTTTGGTCCTTCCCAGTCGTGAAAATGGGAAGGACCAGGGCACTACCATAAATGGCAGTTGTGGTCCTTCCCAGTCGTGAAAATGGGAAGGACCAGGGCACTACCATAAATGGCAGTTGTGGTCCTTCCCAGTCGTGAAAATGGGAAGGACCAGGGCACTACCATACATGGCAGTTGTGGTCTTTCCCAGTCGTGAAAATGGGAAGGACCAGGGCACTACCATAAATGGCAGTTGTGGTCCTTCCCAGTCGTGAAAATGGGAAGGACCAGGGCACTACCATACAATGGCAGTTGTGGTCCTTCCCAGGTGCAATGGTCATTCCCAATTGCACCTGGGAATGCCCACATTTCCATGCATGCTTACCCTATATGGTAGGTGTGGTCATTCCCATAAAGCGTGTGGGATGTCCCAGGAGCAATTGTTTGCAATGGGAATGCCCTTGCTACAATGGGAAGGACCCTTTATGCATGGGAACTCCCAGTTTTAATTGGGATGTTCCAGATGGCAGATTGGGTTGTGGCATCTCCAACTTACTTCCTGTGCCTTTCACCAGCCTCTTTATGTGGACTCCATTGGCTCTGTTGACACGGTGGTTTCACCAACCCATTGACAGATTTCTGCCTGCTAAATCTCATCATCTGCTGAGAAATTAATTGAATTATCTTAGATTGCTCAGAGACCCCACATTTCAGGCTTTTAACCGGATTTGAAATGGTACGTCACCTTTCCTTTTTTCTTGGCTTTTATTTGGTGGAAGAAACCGGGACAGATGGGGGCATTGACAGCAGGAGAATTTGTTGGGTGGGTAGCAGGCTTGTATGTTGAGACACATTACAACTGTTGGAAACTCAAAGCTAATGATCAATTGGCCCTTCAGTTTGTTGCCAGGGGCAATTTACCACAGAGCATCTCTGACTTTTCTTGGCAGGATTTGGAATGATACGTCAACTTCTTTTCTAGGCTTGTATTTGGTAGAAGAAATAGAGAAAGAAGTGGGCATTGACAGCCGGAGGAGTGGTTGGTTCACGTGAAGGTAGCGGGCTTGTATATTGAGGCACAATCTAGTTGTTGGAAACTCAAAGCCGATGATCAATCGGTCCTTTGGTTTGTTGCTAGGGGTAGTTTACCATGGAGCATCTCCAACTTCCTTCCCTCACCTTTTGCTGGCCTCTTCAGTGTTATGTGGATGTTGGTACCCAAAATATTAGCCTGGATGAAATATGAGATGCACCTCATACTGCTGGCCTGTTTGCCAAGGTATGAGCCTGGATAGCGTAGCCCATATCCCGTCCATTCCCCAAGCTACAAGCAAAAAAAATTGCATACATACCCCCTGTGCCCCTCACTGCAGCCCCATCCATGCTCTGCAAGCTATTATAGCCCACATACAGCCTGAACAGTCTACAGGCAAGCCCATACGTGCCTGCCCCATGCTACTAGCACTAGCCCATACAAGCAGGGGCAAGGCATTTAACTGGGGCTGTATAAGTGTTGATATTACTGTTTGTGACACCTTCCACAGGCTAAGGCATGCAAGGGCTTCCTGTTCCACCTATTTGCAGCCCAATATGTGTAGAAATGCATGCAATATCATGATTTATTTGGGATCCGTGACGTGACCCCCTGGGACATACCACATCAAACGTGGGAAGCCAAAATTTGGTGATATGGGAAGCCCACACACTTTCCACAGCTACCGTGGTCCTTCCCACTATATATGGGAACCTCAGCCAAATCCGACCCCCATAGGACCCATTAACTATTGGAAACAGTTAGGCCCTATGGGTCTGGGAAAAGGGTTGACTGAAGTGCCTTATGGCTGCAGTGGAATTTACAGAACAGGGACTGGGCATCACATTTCAGAAAATGCTCCAATTGAGGACAGACTTGGAAGAACTTCCTCCGGATCAAGCAAACAAATTGCAGCTCCTGTCTTCTGAGCTCTACAGTGGTGTCCAGTGTTTGCCCTTAAGGCCTTAATGAATATTATTGTTATTATTAATATATACAGTCCTGTATTAGGAAGCGCAACACGACGTAGAAGCGCAACACCAGGAATTACGTACCTTTCAGGCTTCAGGTTAGGTCCAAATTTTACATGAGTACAGTAGGGTGTCATATCATCCTATTTATAAAAGGATTTGTGCGGAAAGCTCCTATGAAGCCCTCAAGATTGCGATATTTGTGGCCATATTTCAGAGTCTTTTGATCCCCACTACCTGACCTTTCCTTCTTTCCGTGTTTACAGCGCTGGCATATGCCAAGTTTGTTGCATTGGGGGTTTTCAGCGTCCCTAATTACAGATATGTAGGTTAAACCACCAAACAGTATACACCCAGAACTACAATCAATGACGTCGAAGTGTTGCGCTTCCATGTCAATTGGGCATATTTGGGGTACCAGAAAGATTTGCCTCGTTCTCAACAGCTATTGGATGTTTCTCTGAAAAGTAAATTGCGCCATGGACTACATATCGATCCGATCCAGAATACACTTTGGACCGAGTTATTTGGGTGAGATTAGGCTCAGATATCGACGAAACCGTCTGACTGTTGTGCTTCCTAATACAGGACTGTATATTTCCGCAGTACTAGCCCACGTATTCATCCTCATCCAGGATCTCTACTGCTCCGTCATCCAACCGTGCGCCCTCCTCCTTGTCCTCGGCAGCCCGCCCTGCGGCTGCCAAAGCGACCATGAGCTCCCCTCTGCCTCAATTTCCACCTGCAAGAGTCAAATGGCTGAGCCCGAGCGGATTCGCCGTCCAATCGTCTAAGGATCCGGAGACCATGGGTGGAAGGAGCGAAAATTGTTGATGGCGTGCTTCGGCTCCGCGGCCAGAAATCCGGTCCGACGTAACCGGTTAAGGCCTCTAAGGGCAGGCGAAAATCTGGTGAAACTTCTAAGGCTTACTCTAAGGGCTTACTAAGCCTTAGAACCATTAAGGCCTTAGACCTTAGGGCGAACACTGGTGGTGTCTCCCCTAATCTGAGAGATGTTGCTATTAAAAGGCAGGACGTGCTAAAGGAAATTCACCAGAAGCCAGGTCTTGAATATTTTATACTTCCAAAACCTTATAAAGTGCTTTGCCATGCATCGCAAGGAAGCCCTATTGTTATTCTAAATAGTCACCAGGATCACTGTGATGGTATTATAATCCCAAATCCAACTTCACCTTCAGTGCATGTCCCACTTCCAGGTGTTACACCTGATATGTTGAAAATTCATCTGGATACACTCAGAGAGCTCCTCGGCAACTGTAATGTCAGAGCATGAGGAGAATCCACATCGACCAGACTCTTCGGCAATCGTGAGATGTTTGGATCTAAAACACATGAGGAGTCTTTTGCGAATCTATTAACTTGGCTCTATAATCATGTTGTTGCTCCAGTATATCAGTTCCTTGAATCGGTCAGTACATCTCCTGGTATCCATCACTTTTGTTAACATTCAAATATATACATAGTGTGGAATTAACAGCGGTCGACTGTGGTGGTTGCCCACCGGGAATTTACAGGACTGCCACTGCATGCGAGCTCACCAACCAGCCAGTTTATTCATTCATATTCAGCAGCACTGGGATCTCTTCTGGATTCTTATGCCAAGGAATCATTGGCTGTACCTAAACTCGGTGTTGTTGGAGTGACCAACACGGGTGGTGGATCAAATTATCTCCAAGGAGTGGAAAAAGAAGTCAGGAATATTCTTTCTGTGATTAAAAATCACACAGTGGAAGTCCTCGAAGGAGAGGAAGCCACAGTACCAGCTGTGACACGAGTTACTAGACTGCCCTTGGGTGCATTTGGCATGTCATGGAACACAGGACTTGGATAACCCAACCAAAAACCGTCTGCTTCTATATGGGGGCAACCTGGAGATGGAAACTATCCTTCGAATGCCTCTGGCAAATGCAGGATTTGTATTCCTTGCTGCTTGTCAGACTGCTATGGGTGATGCTCAACTGGTTAATGAATCCTTTCGTCTGGGAAGAGGATTTATTGCAGCAGGATTCCGAGGCACTATCGGCACACTGTGGTCCACACAGGGGGCAAAACAGCTCATGGTATAAATTTACCTGCCATGGGGGCAGGTCAGCTGCACTGCAGGCCTCTTTGTGTGTCTAATCATGATTGTCGGCAATCTGTAGATCGATAAAATGTGGTCACGTGGATTTGATGCCAACTGGGACTTTGCGCTGATATAGAAAGTAGATGTGATTCTCCTTTCGTTTGCTTGCTCTTGACAATATATTGGAGTACCAAATTTATTAAATTTGTGGCCACAATTCTCTGCCTCATACATGCCTTGGGGATTTGGATTTGGATTTGCACCATGCTGTGTAATTCCACCTACCTCCACTTTGCGGCTAGAATTTATGTCTGTGAAATTTAGCCTAACACATGCCATGGTACGTAGTTACTATGTAGTGCCAGGAGCCTAATATTGGTGTGAAGTACAATTTAGCAGCCAATCAAATCCATCTGACCATGTGTTATCGATCTACAGATTGCGCTAATCATGATTGGGCAGACAAAGAGATCTTGAATCTGCCGTGTCCTGCAGTGTGGCTGACCTGCCCCCGTGGCAGGTAAATTTATAGTGCGAGTTGTTTTGCCCCCTGTGCCATGAATGACCAGGATGGACCACTGGTGGCATTCTCACCTGTTTCAGGTGGGTCGACAGCCTCGGGCAAGCGATGCAGCTGAGGCACTGCAGCGGGCCGTAAAGGAATTGAAGGCTCAGAAGGTTCCTCATGAACGTTGGATGCCGTTTATCCATATGGGAGTCTGATACAATGTCGTTATATTTTTTTTTGTCATTCATATTTCACTTGAACTTGACAGAATTGGCCTTCATCATTGTGAAAAAAAGGTTTCAGTATCCATGGTTGCACTCAGTAATTATGGCCATGAATCAGACCGCCATCGAGCACACCATAGGCTGGAAGTACTGGTCTGCATATCCTACATAACTACATAGCCGCTAGGACGTATAATAAGCCAGGAGAAAATATCCACACAGGTATTTATTAAATTGGGTCCGCAATGACATAGCTTGAGTCCGTCTGTGGGCAGCGGTACACCTGAACAAGTTTCCATCCCGCCCGCTGCAGCACATCGTGGAAGGCCTCGAGTGTGCGTTCTGTTCCACCTAGGAGATTGTGTACCTGTTCGAGCAAAAAGTGAGAGAGCATCATTGGAGATCAGTGCGGAGACAAACAGTCAAATCGTAGTAGTAGAGCGGCACACTTGCTACACCGAAGTTGGCAAGGAGCGGGGCGGTGGCAGGCTTACGAGGGATGCCACCAATGGGAATGGCGTTCACATCTGGGTTATTGGAGTCTCCGCCGCACGCAAATGCGACTATGTTCTCTATGATGACGAGTTTCGTAGTTGAGAGAGCGGATGCTCGTAAATGGGTAAGCATGAGAATGACGTTTGCATCGGACCAGTCGTGCACGATATGACGAACAAGGAGAACGGCGGCATCTTTAACTGGCTGCGGCTCCAGGAAGTTGTGTGCTGTTGATTTTATTAGCGGAGGGTTCAGTTCACGGGTTATCAAATTAAAATTACCTTGGAACTCAACCATTCCAGCTTCGACGTGTCTGGGGAGGAATTGCTTCCAGTGCTAAGAACCGATTGAGATTCGTTTACCACTCCACGCTCCTGCTCACTGCTTTAGACTGCTCGATCACAGGGCCGCGGTCCTGGTTGATAATCTTGAGGGTTGGATATTTCTTCACGATAGAGAGGGACGAAGCGCCGAGCCCACCACCGACGTCAACAATTATACTTCCCGGAGGCAACTCTTCCCATTTGAAACCTTATAGATAGATAAATGTCAAATTTAATATAATTGTCATCTAATGCGGAAGGTATACCTCGGAAGATCGTGTCCTCTGGTTCCTCTGCTGCTGAACCCTGCATGGCCATGCCGAAGCGCATGAGTTTGTGCTTGTTTTCAGGGTTCTCGAACCACTGAAACATATTTTCGTTCGTCCGGAATGCACACATGTGGGGCGTCGCGGAGTTGGAAGGATCCAAGATGGTATCCGTGAGATACGAAGAAGCCTTGAAACAGTCCTCCGAGCTGGACAAAAATTTATGAGCCGGGGAACACTGGGACTCAGATTGTAACAGCTCACATGAACTCGACCAGGGCGGAGAGCCCGTTGGTCCCCATAAACCTCTCCTGTGGTCTGGGGGAATTTTTGATTATTAAAGGTGATTTATGCCAGAGGTAGGAGCGCATTTGGAGTACAAGACATCAACAAGTTTGCCCTTATCCAGGGTGGACGAAATCCGGTTGTTTGCGAAAACATCTGGCGCAATTTCGCTGAATATGTGGTGCGTCGCGAGGAGACGAAGGATTCTAGCTGAGGTGTGAAGGGTTAGCGTAGAGCCGAGGACCCGTCCACGTCACTACTCACCTAGTAATTGTGGATTTGTCTCGCTAGGTGCGGCAATACCTGTAACATGAAGGCCCTGCGCATTTGTAAATCTCACAAGTTAAAAAATAATGCGAGCTCTGCGTACCCGTGGACCCGCCTCTCTCAGAATTTCCGCAACATTTAGCTCTGCTGCAGCCCTGACACAGGATGATATTTGGAACTGCGGTAGCGGTGGTAAGTGGGTGGCCGATGAAGCGCGAGATGATGGAGTTACCGAATGCGCGCTGTTTAAGATGGACACCACTGGGTCTCGCATCATGGCAGTCATTTGGCCCGCAGCCGCCACAAGGTCCTGGACGGCACCAGCCACCGCGGAGTCCCGCCTGAGAGCCTCCGCTGGGTTGTGGGAATTGAAGGGTTCATCCAGCGACGGCGGAATTAGTCCAGCGCCCTTGTATGTGTTTTCCACTGTCGTCACAGCTGCAGCGATGATATCGGACAAAGACCGGAGCGTAGCCAGCGAGTCCATTTCTTGAGGAGGACGATGAGGAGTGATGATTCATATAGCTGTCCAAGGTTGGTTTATGATGTTCTATTTTCCAAGTCCGGCAAGGTGTGATATCGTTGCCGCCGGGATCCGGCGGTCGGAGCGACTCAGGATAATATTAGCCAGTGCTTCCGTCTGATGCAGACTGAATAAATGATGGAAAAACAATCATAGCGATGCCATAATGCTACGCCACCCGAGTTCTCTTGCTCTCTCATTCGCCTTTCAGGCATCTGGGATGTGGACACGGCAAGGTTGCAGAAGGAATTATAATGCTTAATCCTGTAGTAGATTAATAATCTACTACAGGTGGTCTCGAAGTCCCATGGAACTTCTAACATCAACTCCAAGATCACCACGCAATATCTTTCCAAATCCTCGTGGCTCTTGGTGGTTTGACAGCCAGCGCTGTCCTGTGTCAAAGGTTTGCCCATTGAGTACTCGGCTGCTCACTATCTAGGCAGTGTCTGACCTGGAATTTTCCCATACTGACCGTACGATGGAACGCGGCCCGCCGATGTCAAAGTGTCGTACACACAACGTATCCAAGGACACCCGGCCGCAGTTCTATCAACTTCTGAAGTTATCTCGTCAGTACTCCAACGTTTGGAATCACCGCGCAATGATGCCATTCCGCACAATCATCTGCCTCTCCGTCAACCCCAAAAGGCATGGATATCACGGCGAATCATCAACGTTTCTCTTTAAAATTGGTTCCGCTCTATTTCAGGGTCCAATCCGATGACACCAGACGAGATGGGCACCAAATTGAGGAGAAATGCATTTAAATAGAAGAGCACGTGTTCTGAGTCCTCCTCGCTTGAGTCTGTTGGTAGTATGTCTGCTCCCCCACCTTCCACTGGACCTAACGTCGATGTCCGGCTGTCGTGCGTCCCGCCGCTCCGGTAGTCATTGCTTCGTGCTAACTCACCTAACCAGGTATGGACCGTTGCTCATCGGAGTGTTCTTCAACATGATTCTGTTTGGTGCAAGTTGTCTATCCCACTCGCATATATCTTATGTTGACACAAATGCAGGTTTTGATCGCACAGCAACTGACCTATGTCCAAACTTCAAGGAAGGATCCCGTCTGGATTCGTGTCCTTGTAGGCACCTCCGGTTAATCACGAAGTGACCACCCCTCAGTTTTCACAGGTCTGGTCTGTGTTCTTCGTCGAGACAGCAAATACAGCATTGGACATGTCAATCATGTATGAGCCCCTGATCCTCCACTACGGTGAGGTTTGTTTTCCAACCGAGTCCTGCCCTTATATATTTTGTAGGCGAGATCCCGAATAAGCTGCCCACCGTTTTCGTAACCCGTACGGCAATCGACCCTTTTTAATGCGAGACTTGTTTCTCACTTGTTTCGTACCACCAGAGCCGCTTTGTGTTATACTTGTTGGCTTCCCCATTCAGCTGTTCTTCATCTGGCGTATCCGCACCCTTACTCAGACCAACATAATCCCGGCGATCATCTTCCTCTTCTCTCTGGTACGTCGATGAAAATCTTTATCCAAAGATTCAAACAACTAAACCAATTTGAATGCTTCGTGTGTGTGTTCGGGGGTTCGGGTGGCAGTAAACCACGAGTGCGAAAGTGGATAGATAGTTTTGTGAGAGTGGTGGTTCAAAATGTGATAGTTACGACCCAAAGTTCTGTTCCGTTAGATTCCCGTAAAGTTCCCGTATATTCCGTGCGTTCCCGTTTATTTCGTTCCGTTCCGTTAAAGTTTCCGTTTTCCGTTATTCCGTAGTTCGGTTCCGTTAAAAGCGCGTGAGCGAGAGAGAGAGAGAGCAACACAACTCCTAAGAGCTGGGCGGGGTGTATTGTGTCTACCTAGTACATTTCACGGGCCTTTTATATCCCTACTATTTGTCCCTCCAAACAGTGCAAAACTAGGGCAAAGCTTGGTGCTAAAACACCAAGCTCCTAGCTACCACCTGTGCCTAAAACACGTCTTGTTTGTCCCCGCACTGATTATCTTGACAATAAATCAAGTATCCTGTGTATTCCATGCTCATTTCCCTGGTTACCAGCCTTCCTCGGGCTATGTCGGACTGCCCCAGCCCCTCAGAGGCCCCACGTCGCGTTGATACTCACTGAGACGCGTCGTATGCTCGCGTTTGATCCCCTGGTCGCGCGCATAACGTGGTCATGTGATCGATCCTCGGCCATTGTTCCTATCCAGGACAATGGTATTTGACCACCGTCTCCCATCTATTCGTTGACAGGCGTAGTGATGGCACCGCCCTCTGGCATACCATTATTCATCCTGCTACGTCCCCACGCCCCATTCGTCCCACCTCGAGGCAACTCTTTCCCGAGTCCTCGGTAAGTCCCACCTCCTTCGATTACTCCTTCGTGGTTGTTTGTTTGATTTTGACAGCCTTGTCACGGTTTTTCAGGTGCGCAATTTTCCGGTGCGTATTACTGGTGGATTTATGTATGTACCCATGCCACCCAGGGGCCGCTATTCGCTGCACCATGCCATATTATCTTGTCCCGCGCATCCCGTTCGAGGCGCAACTCTGAAATCTCGGAACTCTCTAGTTCACGGCCGCATAGTGGCCCTTGTCGCGCCTCTGAGCAAGCTCCAGAGTCCATTGTACAGTACCACTGCACTACAAGTGCGCGTCGTCATTGGACACGGGTCTCTCACTCAGACGATAAGGCGTCTGTTGAGCATCCGCGCAGACGGCTTTACCTACTGCTCTAAATTCAAAAGCTATCATGAAGTTCCATGGCTTGTACCCACGCGCTCTATTTTGGAACCTTCGAACAGGAGCGCGCTGGGGAGGAAGCTCAGGCTCAACTGCGGAGATTCTCAGGTTCGCCGTGTGTCAGTGCGACTGCGAGTGCTCACAGATTGCTACGTCGAAGGTACTCCAACTTCTATTTTGAAATTCAATATGATCCTTATAATCGTGTTTCGGCGCTGATATGTCAAGTAGCTTCCCGGACTCTCTCTGATTCAAATCCCGCCTAATCACCAAATTTCACGCAGGTAATTCGGCACCGCCTTTCTCCTACTTACACTCGATTGCGTCATCAAAGGGACTCCAATCTATTTTGCAATTCAATACGTTCCTTACAATCGCGTTTCGACGCTGATATGTTAAACATCTATGAAGCTCTTGACAGCATCTATTATGTTGAGTCTGTGCCGCGCTCTCATGGAGCTTCCAACCATCAACAGAGAAAGATGCAAAGAGCCATTAAATAGGGACCCAGAGAAATGATGGTCAATGACATGGTCTTATTCCGTCTCGGTTCCTGATGCTACGATACTTATTCCCGCGTTACGACAAACAAACTCGTGAGAGTGCGGCGTTCGATTTGTGCCGAGTGACGAGAACACAGATACCTCACCTGGAACGAAGAGGTCGCGCACGTTCACAGCGAGAATAGTACTACCCAATGATACCTTGTTGCGTGGGAACTAACTCGTCACATGGAGATTGACTCTAAATATGAACCACCTCGAGAACAGTTGCTCACGGTGCAACCTCAAATGCGAATGTCAACATACTGGTTCAGAGCGAGATGGCGCCACCCGCGCATTTCGGAAGGAACACTGACAGTCGAAGCTGGAGGCATCTTTAATAATTGCTCGTGGCGTATGTAATGAATGAACCGATCATATATATTCCGGGACGCCAGGCAGATCAATCACAACAAGAGGGTAAATACAGAAACGGGCCGAAACTCATATGTCCTCCCAGGAACGGGCAAGCGAGTAATAAAGCCATGGATTTTAGACGCGCTCGACAACCTAAAGCCAGGAAAGAGATTTATCAGTCCCCAAAATGAATTCAGGATGCATTCATAGATGCACACTCTTGTCATGCGAATCCCGTACTCGTTCTCTGGACTAACGAACGTCTCCTCCTGGTTTCCGAATGGGCCCAGGTGCTGAAAGAGTGGGTGGAAATTGATAAATTGCAATGTGAACGGATAGGATAATATGCACGTACGTTGGGCGGCAATGTGTCGCGGGCGAGCTTGCCATCCACGGCATATGCCGAATTCGACAACGTGATGTTCTGCTGCGCGCGCCCCGAAGACCGTGTCTGTCCTCTGACTTCACGAAGGGAGTTCCTCGCGTTGAGAGTCGACATGAGGCAATTGGAGTACAACTTCGAGAGCGAGATATTCCAGATGAAGTTGCTGTATTCGCAGATATAAAATAAAATAAAAATTGGACGAGCTGTGTGTGAGGCGTACACTGTTGCACCCTGTATTGGTAGATCATCAACGTGCTTGAACTGGGCGACGAAAGAAAAATACATACCGACAATACGAGGAAGCATATTACATCCAGGATACTGAAGAGTGCTCTGGAAATGGGGTAAATGTTGGTTCATAACTATCGAAGTGAGAGGAGCCCACGTTAGCATTCCGGTTTGCACCGTCACTGCTTGTTCATGAGCTAATCATTAATTTCACGACGAAAAGACGGAACGCACTCCGGATGATCTTGTCCACGACAGTGTCTGTGGCCTTGAAACCCGTCTTCTTCTGTCTCTGAAATTTCACTTGAGACAGAAACGAATGGGGAAGCGCAGAGTTCATACCAGAGCGACCGCCAACCTAAGCGCGATACACAGATCGGTCAGCGCGGACGAGATGAGCCACACCTCCGCCGAGCGATACAGCCTTGGTATCCGGCTGAACCTGGCGACGATCTGGACCATGACCTAAGACGCCAATGGTTAGATTTCGGGGGCTGGTGGAGGTAGTGAAAGAAATACCGTTGTCCAGACACCACCGGCTGTACGTGAATCGGAAGCTCAACCACTGGAATTTATGAAGTGCACGGGCAGCGTACCAAAACCAACCAATTACAATCCTTTCACCAGTTCTGGTCTTCATGTCGCCAGAGGGAGCACCATGATGTAAAGAAGAGCCAGTAGCACCAGACAGACTCCGACACGAATATCCACGCTGGGTGAAGAGAGAAAAGCCGGCAATACTTGAAGCCGACCCCGCTGGAAACCAAACACAACCCTCCTTCTCCAGTGAAACCCCGTGCGTTACTATGCCTTACCCCAAATCATCTTCAAATTCATGCATTCAAGTCCAAGTGCGGGATAGACCAGATACACCCCTCACACACATCTTCACGCACAACACATCGCTGTCGAAGGCAGCATATCAATAGCAATCAACAACACATCACTGCCACATTGTGCTGACCGCCGAGATGCCGTATCCCTGCCGCGAAGCGGCGAGTTAGGGGTTCGGGTTGGTTAGGGTTGGTTAGTGGTTCTAGTTAATGGGTTTGGTTTTGGTTAGGTTAGAGTTCGGTTAGGGTTTGGTTAGGTTTAGTGTCAAGGTATATTGTAATGCTGTTGAAGAAGGGACTTAGTGCAATTTTCCTGGTATTGATTGCTGATCAAAACAGTAAAGACAGCACATGTGTTGTGTTTGTCCAAACACGGAATGTGCTATCTAGGGTGTGTCTGGTACATCACTTTGTTCCCTTGGCGTACTAGCGACTCGGTCACTCGGACTCTCGGACGCTCATTCGCCTGTCATTCGCTCTCTGGAGTCTGGATTAGAAGTCTTCCCTGACAAAGATGTTGCTCTTGATTCCTCCTGAAACCGGTCAAGGAAAGCATCAGATATCTACCGATTCCGCAGATCTTATCGTCTTCCTTTCTGGTGCCATCCTGGATTCGCACGTTCGAGCACTCTATTAGTACCCGCACTCGACACTCCGTTTTCCGGCTTCATGCGTATTGGTTTCATCCTCCCGTCCGTGAATTCCCTGGAATACCTACCACCGCTCTCTACGGATCTTCGCTCGTTTGTTGGTGGCGGAGGATTGCTCGTACCTCGAGGCTCGCATGTGTGGTTTCTCGCGTTTTAAATACCACTTGGGTTCCTGCCATGACTATGAGTGACTCCCGTTTCCGACAGAAAAGATTGCTTGAATTATACAGAACAAATATCGGCCGTAGAAGAACGCTAAACCTCCCTACATCTTTCTCTCTCCGCAATCACACGTTTGATGCTCGTACCATTGTTTAGGATGTCTCTCATGAGGTCTTTCCACTCGGGGGGGTCCTCCGCGTCAGTCACTTCCTCCATCATGAGTATGACGGGCATGTTGCGGAGGAGCGTGGCGCGAGGGGCGGTTCCGTCCGGCGGCGACACAGAGGTGACGAGCAGGGCGACGCCCGCCTTACCCCGCCCCTTCGCCTGCTGGTCCAGCTCGCGATACTGATCTCTCAACTCCACCGCCGTCCGGGTGTCCCCGCCGAGGGGCAACGCAGCGCAGTCGTACACCGTAATGTCTACGTATTCAAAGAGCTTCAGCGGGTTGGACGGGCGCTTGCGGCGCTCGCGCACGGCGAGATGCACGAATTTCGTCTGGATTTTGGTCGGGTCTTTGTATCCCACTAGGCCTACTCGCACATGCACTTACAAGAGCGGGGTCGTCATCGATGGAAGATATATACAAGCCATGCACGCAGATCCGGATGAACAACTGCGGCCCCATCGCGGAGCGCCACGCGTCAAAGTCCTCCGCGACGCCGGCACTGATCGATGAACTCCTGCTCGACCTTCGCACGGTCGACTTCGAGCTTGCACCACGCCTTGTACCGCGCCCAGTCCGCGCGCTGGCACTCGGGGCTCTGCGGCCGCCGTGAACGCCATCGGCCAGTGGGTTGCTGCAGCTGTACATACGCAATAGTATTCCGTCTTGCACTAGCCATTTCGTTGATGCGCCTTTGAGCTTTGAGTTAGTGCAGCCGGGGCGCCCGCCAGAGTTCTCGTTGAGCTGGTGGACGACACTCTTCGCTGGATACGGGGACATGGGAGTTAAGAATGAGTCAAAACTCGATCGCCGGGTCTTGCCCCCGTGATTCGCGCGGTGCCTGACATCCTGAGGCATGCGAATCCAGCCCCCGGGCGTTGAGCGCTCGAGGAAGGCCGTTGCGATCCGGAGAGTTTTGAGGTGGTGTGAATATTGGACTGACTGGAGATGGGAGGCCACGGTACACACACAGGAGTGCTGTATCTGATGCAGCGCCGGAGGCAGATATAGATCGGTCGATGGAGCTGGTCGAGACACTCCTGCAATGAGTTGCGCCCTAGTCGGGCAGACGCCGACGTCAGAGGAAGAGTGTGAACCAACTAGTAGTAGATATGACTAGGATGACCGTATCAACCAATGTGTGCAGCGTGTGGGGCTGGATGCGCATTAAGCCAAAGTAAAAGGGAAGATATGGCGACCAACTTCAGCGGTCCCATCAGCGACAGCGAGTAGACATGTCACCCTCTCCAGCCACAACTTGTCCTATAGGCACAGGGTTGAGCATCCTTCGGCGTTCAAGGTAGCCAGACGAAGCTGGGCAATACGGCCCTTCCTCCCACAGCGTACCTAGACATAGTGGACCCAGTTGATGGCACCGTGTGGCAAGGAGGTGAGAGGACATGGTGCAATTGGGCAACGCGCCGCTGACTTGTATGTTAAGCGCCACACGATAAGCGCGAGGTTTCCAGTAGCACTGCCGCTGCGACAAGTCGGCAGATATGGCTTCCCAAGGCAGAGTACTAGGCGAGGTCGTAAGAGAGACCCATATGGGATGCCAGCACGCGAAGAGATGGAACGTCGGTGGAAGAAGAGGAGAGGAGGGCCTTGACTCTGAGGCTTGAGGGCCTTGATTAGGCCTTGTGTGGCGCACTTGATCGTAGATCAATGATGACTCATTTTGACCGGCCTGGACTTCTTTCGACCTCGACTTTGCTCGACTTTGCTGACTCCTTTGCCGCGACTTTGCTGGCTCTTTTCTGGTCCCCGGTCGAGAATTCAGGCCCTAGCCGCTCCTAGCCGCCGTGATTTCTATAATATCCATGCGGTTTAGGCGCCCAGTTTCACTGCATTTAGACTGGCTGATCCGCATCTCTGGAGTCGGTCATCTTTACCCGCCCTGGCATACAACCTAATGGATTCGGCTTCTGCACTTCATCTTTGACCGCTCCTGACGTCAACATTTGGTCAATGTCTTCAATCCATTCCACAATGGGCACATAGCACAGAACGGTTTCAAATGTCCCCCTTCAGCATATCCTCGTGTTTGGGTGGAGCTAGGTGGAGCCATATAATCTGTATGACCCAGCTTCCAGCGACCCCTCAATAGGATATGCATGCATGATCGCACCGCAGTTCCTCAGAGGTCCTTTGCGACGAGCGACGCGTTTCGTTGCGAAACCACAACTATCGCGGCAGAAATCATATTCACTGATATTCTGTTGGATGGGCATAAACTCACGCGAGCTTCTTCTCGACTATCCTTCCCCATTCCATCTCGATTGATACCAGTGCCGTTGCTGTGTTCGACAGGAATACCCATGGCTCTCTTGGACTGCTGCATCTTCCGGACTCACGGTAGACGCCGATTTGGAGCCTGCATTCATTTCCTGGAGCTATTGGTTTCGGCATTGTGGTAATTTACGATTGCGATGATCCATACGACATATTCTACCTCCGCTCAGCGCTTGTTTTCCCCTTGCACCGGTGTGCCGCGATTAATTTTGTGGGGCTCATCCTGACATTCATCCCTCCGCAGCAGCAGGAACATCGTCAGCAATGATCCCTCATCGCCTCCTAATCCTCGTATAAAAGCCATGGTTTCCGAGTCGAATTGCTCATTACACTCACCAGTCTTCGTTCTACAGCCCTTCTCGAATCACCGTTGTACGTCCCCACCTCCATCCCTCCTCTCACCACCCTCACACCGGCTCGCTTCGCAGACCAACCATGAAGACCGCCGCCTTCCTCGCCACCTTCTTCGCCCTCTTTGCCGCATCTTCCGCGCAAAACAGCTGCACCGCCGTCGCGTTCCTCGGCCAGGCCCCCGCCGGGGGCGGGAGCTGCACCGGACAGGAGCTCGGCGACGCGAGCATGAACGCACCAGGCTTTGGTGCTTGCGACTTGGTCACGAACGCCGCGTGCGTCCTCACAGAGTCGTCCGAGGGGGATTGTGTTATCCATCTGTACTCCGACACGATGTGTGCGACGCCTATCACCGGCGGGAACACGATTACCTGCGGAGACCCGTTCATGAATGTGGACTTCACTTCTTTCCAGGTGGAGTGCGCATAGGTGGGTTCTTGATTTGTTTTGCATGATGGAGACTCATCGGCCTCGTTCCGCTAGACAGCGAAGATGATGCTGTCGAGGAAATTAATAGCGTACATGGCACCTGCTTGCTCGCTACCATGTATCGTTGTAACATTAATCCTGAATCATCCATTTCTCTTAAGTGTGAATATACTATCTCAGAAATAATCTGGGTGACTCTGCCAAACTCTCTATGGTCCGCACATTGTCTGGCCTATGCTACTTGCTCAAATAAATCCCCTTGAATCACAGAGAGGCCGAGTAAACCCACTTGTGAATAGTTTAGGTGTGTGCTGAATGTTGTTTGGAACAGTGGCCTATACTGCAGCATTTCGACCAAGTGTTCACATCATGCATCACGGAGGCTTGTAAACTGAACACTTTTGGCCTCTGTACCCATCACAAGCCTCAAAATCATCTGAATTTGAGCTTAAAAATCCAAATTTCTCGGTTCGACCTGCCTTTTACAGCTGTTTCCGAAAACCTTGAGACAACACTTTTTTTTTTTGGCTCGCACAGATTTTTTATGGAGTGCTAAGGATTACCGGATTTGGTGTTGCCAAGCCCAGGTCGCCGCCTTGCCGACCAGATTTTTTTCTCTGCTACTTATTCGAGCAAACGCCAAAAGAGGAGTTTGGGTTCAGAACATTGGTGTGAGTAATGATGTTTTCCGTACCTCTGCAGCACTCTATTCCACAAATAAAATAATATGAAGAGAAAGGCCTGGGCTGGGCCCATCCCAAAATGGAGCTGATCCGAGCCCAAACTGGTAATCCTTAGCACTCCATCAAAACTTGGTGTGTGCAAAAAAAAGTTGCCGTCTCAAGGTTTTCGGAAACAGCTGTAAGAAAAAAATCAAGATTTTGGCGTCCGGGCCTGGTCAAAATCCTGACACAAACACGGTTTGGGGCAGTATGGCCTGGTCTAAATCCTGACAAAACCGCGGCAGCGGAAGAAAATTTTCAAAAAACACTCATGGGGGGCCCAAATGGGGGTACATTTGGGAGAAAAAATGGGCCTGATGCGGGATTCCTGACATTTTCCGCCGGATTTTTCTCTCTAGGCCTGTTGTATTCCTGACAAAATTTCCCAAACTCGTCCTGACATTTGGGCTCAAAAAAAATCAGGCCTTCCCACCTATTATCTTGGGTCCCGCTGTAAGGTAATTTCCCACGGAATGAGCACCTAGATCTAGTTTAGTGAACACTTGGCATCACGCTTCACAAGCCGTGAACACTTTGAAACGCTACAGTATGGCATACCCTGCCGTTATACCATACCGCCGATCACACCGCCCCATCGCCGGTATCCCAAATCCCCGGTATGTTGATGGATGACACTTGTCAAAGTTCACATTCGACAAGCACCCCGGTGACGCCTGACTTTCGAATTGGACCTGGAAAAGTGCAGTATTCCGTGAGTGTCTACTACGTCCACCTGTCTCGCCAGGCTGTTACTTCCTAGCCAGCATGCAGAAGCCGTATTGGAAGTGTTTCTTCCGCGAATAGATGCCTTTAAATACTCAGCCTCTACCGCCTTAACGTCCAGCTTGCATTCTGTTGAGATGGAATTAGTCACCTCAATCATCGAGATGCGTGACGGTCTCATTTCCGGTAAGTGTTGCGTTATGTCCGTTTCGAGATCTTTGAGGGATCTACGCCTCTACCGTGTTTCGTTTGATTGCCTGAGAGGATAACCCGAGTCGATGTGCTGACTTTGATTAAGCTTTTCAGTGTTTATTCGGTTCTACCGTGTTAAGTTGTAAGATTCGACCGAAAGCTGCAACCGTGAGCTTGGCTGGAGCACTTCTGTGAAGCCCAGGGACGAAGATGTAGATAGTCCGTGTATATCGGGATAATCCCTGGAACCCGATGTTTACCTACCTACCGGCATTGGATATGAGGTAAGGTAGGCGCCAGTCACTCCCTACGAGCGCTCACGTGATCATTCTGTCACTTTTTTGTTCGACATTAACCTCAACCACCAAGACCTGGAGAGCATTTCTGAAACCGTAGATGTGTTCATTGAGGTATTCCCTAGATGTCCTCGGTTGGGGTTTTATATATTATTCAAATTCCATGGAGTAGTATGTCAAAAAAAAAACTTGATTTTATTCGACATAGAATTGAACAAGAACGCGTTTGGCAGCATCCAAGGTTTTGACGCGCCCGATTTTTGCCGTCACGGTAACGCGTTACCGTGACACACGTGATCTCCCGCCTTGCGCGTTTTTCCTGTCTCTCTGCCCCAAAAGTCGCTAAAAAATGCCCGCATTGAAGCGGAAAGCCCGTGCAGTAAATCTTGGATCCTTTTCAAAGGTTTTTGTAGGCATATTGCACTTCTATCTAGACTCACACATATTTTTTACAGAAAAAAGCGAAATTGGCGAGTGGCACGACTCCGAGCCCCGAGTCCTCGCGTCCCGCTTCCCCAGAGGATCTCCATGTTCCAATGGACAACTCTGATCCTGAAACTGCTTCACAAAACTCTCAAGAAAGCGCCGCGCCGTCAGAAGATTCCGCAGACTCGATGCTTTCAGAAGACTTACGCGATGTCCCGGAGTTTGACTCCGAATCGAGCTTGCTGCATTGGCTTGATGTCGGGAAGAAGCAACTCAAGAGCATTTTTGACCGCATAAAACAGAACAGTGCCGCTAAAAATAAAGGCCGAGGATCTTATTACAAGTCCCAATTTGGGGCTGCCCCTGCTCCTCGCACAGATCGTCTGCACAGAGCAAATGCCAAGAAAATGGAGCAGGCGCATGGAGGAGGATTGAAGGCTTGGTTTTCGAAAGCCCCAGCCGCAAAAGAGGCAGTGGCAGCGGTTGCGGAGCTGTCGACGTCGGCAGGAGGAGTCCATATGGAGATTGATCCCAGTGGTCCCGCAGTGCCAGCCTCGTCATCGCGGAACCCAGTATTGCTCGAGGAAGTTGACGATGAAGAAATTAACCTATGGGGCCGTTCCGAGTCTCCCACACCTTCTGAAGCAAGCCGACTAGATGAGGACGGACTAGGAGATCTGGAGGAGGTCTTCGCATCATTAGACTGTGAAGATCCGAGCATGCGGACATCCGCCCAACCTTCCACACCACCGATTTGGTTACCGACGTCAAATGCTGGAGATCCTGCGTGTCCCTCTCCTGATCCTACACGCCCCGCTCCTGATTCTACATGTCCCTCTGTCCGTTTTGGTCCGCCATCATTTTCACGCGCAGATGAAACATTTTCACACATACCCGTGAAGCCGTGCCGTCCTCCGGGTGCTCCCCCAGAGGAAGCTGCCATTGACGAGGCTATAAAGAAAATCAGCACGATTCTGAGACCATCGCGTGGCCCAAATACCAAGGGGTACAAGCATGCAGACCTTAATATGGTGTTGCGTGGTCGGCTCGAGTTGATGCTGGCATTCCTTCGGCTGTATGCGGCAGATGGATACTCGGAGTGGGCGAAGAAAGCTGATATCATTGCGAAGTCTGCTGGAAGCGGGTCCTGGATGTCACGCAAAATTCGCGAGTGGACGATTGCCTTTATCAAAGACGAGACAAACCTGCCGACTGCCGAATACGGAAAATTCAATGGGTCTGTCTTGGAAGACGAGGATCTGGCCCAGGAGATACATCTGCACCTCCAGAGTCTTGGAAAATATGTTTCAGCACAAGACGTGGTCAGTTATATGGCATCAGATGAAATGAAGGGCCGCTTCAATCTGAAACACGGAATATCTCTGCGCACTGCGCAGCGATGGATGAAGCGGATGAAATACCGCTGGACCTCTGAGCCAAAGGGGATGTATTCCGACGGCCATGAGCGTGAGGACGTTGTGGATTACCGCCAAAACAAATTCCTGCCGCGATGGGAATCCTATTCCACACAGACAAGGAAATGGATGAAGAAGGGTGAAGAAGTCGGGGCCGAGGGAGCACCAGTGAAAGACCCAGAACCAGAACCAAAAAAAACAAAGAGGCGCCTCGAGGAAGAAAGGTGGGAAGAGTGGGAGGAAGAGGCTGAGCGAGTCTTTGTCGGCAGACCAGATGGGAAAGTTGTTGTCATCTGGCGGTATGATGAATGCATTTTCTATGCAAATGATCACCGGAAAACTCGATGGGTCCACCTCTCCGAAAAGGCAAAACCGTGGACCAAGGGGGAGGGTGCCTCGATGATGGTCATAGCCTTTGTTTCGCCTGACTACGGCTGGGAATTGCGGATGACGATCCGGCCCGGAAAAAATCGTGACGGCTATTATGGAAACGAGGAGATTCTCAATCATGCAACATTGATGATGGATCGCTTGGATGCCACACGGCCGAACGAGATCCATGTCCTCGCATATGATAATGCCACCACCCACACCGCCCGAGCCCCCGATGCCCTGAGTGCTCGGCACATGCCTGTCAAAACCCCCGGTATCGACAAAAAAACCAAGCTCCAGAAAAACTTCCTTATCAAAAAGAAGACGGCGGATGGAGTGATACGCGTGCGAATGAGAGATGCAAAATTCACAGATGGGAGCCCTCAAGCACTGTATTTCCCTGAAGGTCACGCAAAAGCGGGGCTGTTCAAGGGGATGCGGACATTGATTCACGAGCGCATTGCTAAAGGTGCTGATCTGTCCAACCCCGACAATCTGAAAGCGGAATGCAAGAACTTCAAATGTCCCCCGGGGCGGACTGATTGTTGCTGCCGACGCCTCCTTTTCACCCAGCCAGACTTTGCGAACCAAAAATCACTGCTTGAAGAACACTGCGAGGCTCGCGGTTATCATGTGATTTTCTTTCCAAAATTCCATTGCGAACTAAATTTCATTGAACAATGCTGGGGATATGCAAAGCGCATCTATCGCATGTTCCCCTCCTCATCAAAAGAGGAGGACTTGGAACGCAACATGAATGCTGCGCTTGATGCTGTGCCGCTGGAGTCGATGCAGCGGTAAGTTTGATTGTTCGTGATGATTTCTTGATACATTTAAAGATTTGTTATGACAGATTTTCCACTCGATCGGAGCGGTTTATGGATGCCTATCGAAAGGGTCTTTCAGGTGATCAAGCTGCTTGGGCGGGGAAAAGATACCGGGGCCACCGTGTGCTTCCCAAGAACATCATGGCCTTATTTAATAAATTTGGACCCCGAAGAAAGTAGCCTATGTTGCGCAAGGTGTATACCATCTACATATATATATTCTGCTGCGTCCCAGAGGCTGTTTTCCCTACACTTAATTTTTTTTTTCTGTCCTCGAGATTTTTGCCGTCACGCATAACGCTGTGACAAATCACGTGAGCGCTCGTAGGGAGTGACTGGCGCCTACCTTAGGAACAGTTCGAAAGTCACCCTAACGGAATTGAGACTCCGCCGAGTGATCTGCCAGTTCAATCGGGTAACCCTCAAACAGGAACGACAGATTTTATTAAACACAGGAACATTTATGCTTTCTATCATTTTATTTTTATCAGACGCTCTTAGCTATATAATCTGCAGACTTGAGTCGTATCCCCTCAGACTTCGTATCACTTGTGCGCACGAAGACCGAAGTGAGCGACTCTCTTCTTTACTTTCTCACTCATTCTGACTCATGCCTGGCTATCTCCTCGTGCGCTTCTTAGTTATCTCAACTCAACACCCTAAGCAACTCGTTGTCGACTCTCAAAACTACACTCCTTTCCCCATCGCACAATGTCTGTTACTCAACGTGCCTACACTGGTGACGGCTCCCCGAAATTTGGGTACGATCCTCACCCTTATTCCTGTCCATGTGCTAACGACGATGTTCTAGCGCACTCGGAGGACAGTTAAGGCACGATCCTCACTCTCATTTCTGTGCCGTGTACTAAGTAGGCCGTATTAGCGAACAACAGTCGTCGTTTAACCAGTCGAGTTTCATGGCACAGAGCATGCAGCGCCAGGAAAGCTCCTACAGCAGCTCCACGATTCGCAGTGAGGTCAACTTGAAGGAAAGTTCCCAAACCTAGTAAGTTCTTTATGTCGGTGTTGGCTTCAAATTGGGCATTAATTATACCTATCGCGCAGCGTATACAGCAGCACTTCCGGGCTAACTCTGGCCGACTGCCACCTTGAATTGAAGCTGACGATACTGACAATCAAGGCGAGGTCGGCATACATCGAATTCGAAACCACCACCGTGAATCTCGACGATCACGTCGGGAATCTCTATGGAGAGCTCGTGTGGGGTGATCGCAAATTCAGCGAGTCGTGCAATGATCTCCGCCTTGACGGAACACTCCTAGTCGCCTTGTGCCGCCGTGAGGACGGCGAGTTCGTTGAATCCACGTTGGACTTGAACGAGCACATCACTTATTCCGCCACTCGTTGTTGCTTTGAACCCATCCTTCCCATCCTTCCCGATCCCGCTTTCACCGAATTGAAGTCCTCGGCTGGTTGGATGAATTTCCGAACTTTATTTTTATCCTTATTGCCCCTGACCCTGATCACATGCATATTATACAAATCGCGTAAGGCATAATAATCGGATTTCAAGGAGGTTTTCACACAAATCAATCTTTTGATAGCTTTCCCGACCCCGAAAAAGTGCTTATAAGGCTATTATAAGACCCAAATCTTGAGTTTTTCCGACAAACGTCGCCGTCATCCATCCCGACATGTGCGGCTTCCTCACTTATCCGGCATTCCAAAACACTATCAGGTGAAGAAATGAGAGAGGAGATGTCGCATCTGGTCGAGAAGGCCGTGGCCATGGTGCTGCCAACTGACGTAGATCAACATGAATTAATTCATTCCCTTGATTCAACCAGAACTACACCCATTTCCAACTGTTTCTGTTAGAATATCTGGCATAGATGCTCAATATCGCCACAAATCTTCCCATATAGCCTTGCAATACTCGATTCAGCTTCTTCCGCAGGCTCTCCGATGAACGCTCATGCCTCTATCGGAAACCGACTCCTCAGTTCATCCTGGATCGTAGACACCAATTCGGACAAGATGTAGGAAACAACAGTTGTCGTTTCCTTCAAATCCACATTCACATCTGGTGTCTGAGAAGTGGCCTTTGCCCTTTGGGCTGGACCCATACAGGGCCGCGCATTCCGCTCTGAAATGCGGTTGTGACAGCGCACTTGATGAGGGGGATCACACGGTGCATTCGTTGAGAAATCGCCACGTATGAAGCAGAAGAGGAATTTATTCACATCTTTTGAGTGATTTGTTTGTCAACCATTCAAGCCACAGAATTCAACCATATCGCTACAGTGATCAACCGGTCAATGAAACAGTCAAATTGCGGACCTGATATCTACAATTTCGTTGCCGGCCGCTCCTCTCTCCAAATTGCAATCCCCGAAGGCTCCGGAGGAACGTAAGTGCATGGCCAGCATCCCGTACCAGTACGCCGTCAGTTCACTTATGCATACAGCTTTGTTCGTTCGACCCGATATTGCCAAGGCAGTTCAGGCCGTCGCACAATTCAGCTCCGACCCCGGCGAGGCTCACTGGGAAGCCGTTAAACGGATTCTTCAATATTTGAAGACGACTTGCGACTACGTCTTTGTTCTAGGCGATGATGATGACCTGAAAATCTTCGCTTACAGCGATTCGGACTGGGCGAATTCCAAGGATTACCCCTGATCTATTTCTGGATGCGCCGTCTTCTTGGGATATAGCTTGTTCGCATGACCTGAAATCATGTGGCTATGCTCCCTCCTATTCGAGTTAGGTCTTCTCCAGCCTGGTCCCACTTCACTCTTCATCGACAACACCTCCATGATCCGCGTGATCGAAAATGTCGATGAAATCACCAGCCGAACGAAGCACATCCATAGCACCTTTTAGTGGATTCGCGAGGCCGTCATCGCCCACTGCATTCTGCCAATTTCAGGAAGGCTCTGCCTGCTCCGAAGCACAGAAAACTAGTCAAGATGTTGTGAATGGCACCTCGTACGGATACTCATTGAGGGAGTGTTGAAAATGGTCTATTTACTACATACAGTAGTTCATCGACTGCGTTGAACCGCCGATGCGGTACGTGATGGTCCAAACCAGAGAAGGACTTGTGCTGATTTGCTTTAGAGACGCGGATTCAGGAACAAATACTGTTTTTTTCTTTTTTCGTTCAATTCGACAGTCACACATCACACCGAATCTTCGACCCCGGCAATAATTTTTTCTCGATTTATGGGATTTTCTGGTGCAGGGCCGTGTCACGTGACTTGTCGCATTGAACGAGAGAAAAAAATACAGTATGCTACCCAGTTCTCGGGGCGATGATATCGATGCACGATGAATTTCATCTAAGGAGTTTCGACTTTCGAGGCTGCGCTGGGAGGATCATCCCAGTCGAAGAATACGAGAATTAAAGGAAATTGCGGACGACGCATGGGAAGAGGAGAACCCCGGCCTACTGTATCTGATGCGTTATCAGCGGCGATCAAAACGGAAGGCTAAGATCTGGTAAATGTGTCGTGCCGACGTGCCCGCATGAAACGGGAGAGTTGCCGCGATCCCAGGACCCCTGAATGTACTGTCGAAGGCTAGGTTCCCAAAATCCTCCATCCAGGGATTTTTGTCTGGACAGATACTGCGCTTGTTTGGACTCACTGATTGTCGTCAGACGAGGTCTGTTCAGAAATACACATTCTTTTTCTGAACCTCTCCAAACGCCTGTGTCACATACCCTTATGGGGCTGTGTATCGGCATTTTCTGACGGGTAACCTGGTGCCTTACCCCTGGTTGGCCCGATCTGACAGATCCGACGCACGGACCCTGATCCACTCCGTTCGCGTTACGTGTCGGGCGGGCTGGTTCGTACGTATCGTAGTACGGTATACTCTTCGTTGCTACCACAATGACCTTCACCTTGCTCCACCTCCCGGAAGATGTTCTCCATTATTCTCTGTGTTTATGTGATGTATCCTCGGTGATATGCATCAGCCAGGTGCGATCCAATCCCTGCCAACGGTCTCACCCGCAGCTAAGTAGCCAATTAATGCTGGCGCAGGCCAATAAATTCCTTCACCGTCTTGCATTCGCGCCAACCATCTGGATATCTCTTGTGGAGGCCCTCCGTAATCGGGGCTTCATTGACAGACATTCTGCCGCGGATATACGGAATATGTCAACAGAGAGTCTGGTGGGCATCGTCAGACGTTTGGTGGGCGGGCCAGATGCATGGTCACCGCCGAAGATCCTGCACCCGCGGCCGCAACGCAAGCTGTGCGAAAAAATTCTGCACAAAATCTCTGGCGCACGGGAACTCCGTGAAAATTCGCCGCAAGAGGCACGCGCACACATTGTCCTCCACCCACCGATCTCTCCCGTGCGGCCCCCGCCCTTCTGCACAGAAGTCCTTCGTGGGGGCCGACATGTCCTTTTTATTGATGCGCACGATGCGAAACGCCTCAACTGCTGGCGGGTGGCCGATAATTCGTTGCTCGGGACGTACCATGGCGGACACGACATCTTGGATTTCGCGGCCGAGGTGCTCCCCGGCGGCGAGCGGGCCAATATTGTTATACGTATGCAGGATTGGCCTTCGTGAGTCATGCCATACAACTGGATCCGAAATTATATCTTGACATTATGTGATCGTCGTTTTTGACCTAGTTGTTTCATGGAGATTATTAGCTGGGATTTTGCCACTGGAACGACAGAACTACACGCAGCGACTGAGTACAGCGACTCGCCATTCAACATTCGGACCTTGCCCAATATCTGTGGCGATTTCGTTACCACGCAGATGGATTGTTCACCTCCAGTGTGTATCATGATCAACTACCGTGCACAAAACTTTTGCAAAGTCATATGCCCTTCTCATTTTGTGCGTCCATCTTCACAGGGTAGTCTTCCTTCCGTGTTTACTGTTTTCAGGACTTTCGGTGGCGCCTGGAACTGATTCCAGGCCACTTCATATTCACCTCGACTTCTTCTTCTCGTAGAACGCTGGAGATCTACGTCGGTGAAATCGCTTCCCTGTCTGATTTCTGGGTACCAATGGAACGATACAAAACGGTTGACCCCATTCTCTTGTCGGACATCCCTCGTGTCATTTCGAGCACCGTCAAGTCCAAAGGCATGCTTGTCCGTTCTACCCTCATGGCAGTACACGAAAGCCCTCTGGACCTCGGCACCTACCGCGTGTGGCTCCACGTTCAGTTCGCCTCGCGCGCAGGACTTGACGCGTGCCCGGAGCGCGCACTGCTCTGCGGGTTTCGCTTGTCCCTGCCTGGACCCGGGCGCCGTCAGGTCACCTGGGAGCACCGCAGCTGCGCGCCAGCAGCACCGACCCTGTGCACCGGCGGAATCTCGTATTCCGGTCACACCCAGGGTCGAATTGCAGGTACTGGCGCCACGCACATCTTCTCGCCGGATAATGCCCATTCCACGCCCATCACGCTGCAGATTCCGCAACAGTTGTGGTCGGCACGCCTCGTACCGTATGGCGGGGCCCTGGCGTATGTTAATGCTCGGACGTTTGTGCTGAGCTATTTCGAATGAAATAGTGTCTCAGAGTTACAAATCTTTCATTGTAGTCTCATATTGGTTCGAAGGACTATCTACAAATGTTCTGCCAGTGCGGACGATAATGAGATTCAATATTTCTGACCTCTGTCCGGGTTATTTCTCCAGCGGCGGATGGGAGAAGGAAAACGAAAAGGTGGAACTTCATCCAGGCTTCCGAACAATGTTCAGATTCTACTCCCGACTGTGCATCGCGAATTTTGGTCTTCGCGGTGTCGTCCTCGTCCTCGCTCCCACGACTGTGTGCTTCCTAAACCTCTACTTTATCGGAATCCAACCTAGACCCTGGTGTTTGTGCTTCGATGTCGCTCTCCGGTTGATCTGCAATGGCCCGCGGGTCCTCATCCACATCCACAAGACGTTGACGGATCAACGCACGACGATTCCGGCAGATTCGGAGCCGGCTCGACCCCCTTCGGTGTGGATGGCCGGGAAGTCCTCGCGCCATTGGCAAACCAGCCCCCCACGTTGGAATATATGTACCACTCCGAGGGCGGAAATTGGTCGCCAACCTGTAAAATTGGCGGAAATAGTATGACCGTGGTCTATCCAGCCAACAACGCCTTTTCGATCGGTCTCGTTGTTCATACGAATTCCTAGTCAGCAGCCCAGAGGAACCGAACATTTTACTGTCACAATGTCATTTCAGACGGCCCTCGATCTCTTCACGGCGTTTTTGCATCTGGGAACCTATATCAGGGGCCGGGAAATCGCCCTTAAGCTCACGAGGCGCGTAAGGCAGCGGGGGGTCTCGTCAACATGCCTATAAACTGTGACAGCTCGTACTCCTCTGGGGATCTTTCGACTCCTCACCCAAGACAACGGCTACTGAGCACCGCTGAATTTGAATCAGCCTGGGACACATCTGGAAAACTCCTCTCAACGCCGCCCGATGGAATCCCACCGAGGGAGAACGTCTGTGATCAACAAAAGCTTTGCAACTTGGCCTATGGATTAGCCGGCCGCCATCTACGTGGGCGAAAGGGACGTGAAGTGGGCTGGAAATACAGCGCCTTTGAATGCGGTTGTCAGTTGGTATTATGCTTTAAATCTCCGCTCAACCACTTATGATTCAGACAATCTCTCCAGTCGGGGCCACTCGTGGATACTAGACCTCACATCCACATTCAATATGCAAACCGCAGATTCACAGGAAGTACTGGTGAATACAATATAAGATGAGCCTAATTTGTGGGCCATATCTAACCAACACACACGGCAAATACTGCCGTTGGAATCATTCTTACGCCATCACCATCCGAACACACTCCTCTGGATCACCCGGACACATACGAGCCCCTTAAAGACCGGTCTTCCTCGGAGGAAGTCCACTCGCCTCATGCCCAGATCGCGTGCCGCGACCTCCCTCTCCCGCAGCTCCGCCCACGAAACACCACTTCGCTGCGCCTCGGCCCGGCTCCGCTGCCTCGAGCGCACTCCTCATCCCCCGATCGCCGTCACCCGCCAGTGCCGCCCATTCCGCCTGCGTGATGAGCACGGTTCTAAGCGCGATCGAGGCCCGCGAACAGCGCCAGGCCGATCGGCCAGCAGCACGCGAGCCCGGGGGGCAGGATGCGGAAGGCGGAGGTTGGTGGGTAGAAGGTTGGTTCGCGGAACCCCCCATGGGCGCCAGGTCGAAGTGAAATATGCGGGTTATTCAACATGTAAGCAAGCTATGGTTAAAGAAGTCCTATATAATCGTTTAATTTGTTAACAGCCTCAGGGTGGAAATCCTTGTTTTCGTTGTCGCGGATCATGATTTCCCGAAAGTGCCAAAGCAAGGCAAACGAGGCTCAAAGTCTGTGATTCTCATTCAATGGGTATGCAGTTGTAGTACGACACCTAAGCCCGTGCGTACAGACAGTGCAAAAATAAATATTGTCTCAATATGGAAGGCAAGTTAATGATAGCAAAGAAGACGCCTCCGTGTTGGAAGGCACGCAGCAATGAATCGAATGCAGTCGAAACATACCGCCGGACAGCGCAACACTATGATACCTGAGGATAGCCGAAGTCAGGCGGCTGGATCGATGGAGTTGCATTCAAGTCACGTACATAGTTCGCCAGCTCGGGAGGAAAGCAGAGCGAGGAGGCATTTTTGCCTGGACTGTGGCGTCCTTGCGCGGGGGAATTTTCTTGGGAGTGGGTCGGAGCGGCATTCCACCCTGCGTTCTCGTATCCGGTGTCGGCAAACGAGGCCAGCTCGTATGCAGATCCGTCGTTGATCTTAACCCGGGAGGAGTCATAGGTGTTTTGCAGATAACTGAATTTGTATGTGACGGAAAAAACTAGGGAGGGACTGTCAGACTTCATGACCTCCTGAAATATCGTGAAACGTGTTGGATCTGCAGTGATTGTGTAAATTTCATTTACAGGTGAGCGGCACGCAGGATATACGCACCTGGGCTATCCACTATCGCCTTCCAATATTTCGGCACCAATCTAGTGCTGTATAGGAAACCAGCCGCGCACTGCGCCAAGGGGACCAGTGGGACAGTTTCAGTTTGCAGGAGCAGGTCTTCAGAATAAACTGTGAAGAGCGAGTACGCAACGATTGGGGATGGGGAGGTGAAGGACACCGTAGGGTTTATGGCCCCAAGGCGACGCGGATGACCTGATGCATTAACGACATCCCCGCTGTCTGACCATGCAGAGGAGGAGGGGGTACTGCTCGCATGATTATGCGACCCCTCGGGCACGATGTAGATGTGGATGACCGTATGTCGTACCGGGGCCGTGCCTGAGAAGAGCCTCTCACAGAGGTCGGCCGCGACGGGCGAATTGCGGGCACTTTTTGCAAACGCCGCAGACGCAGCAGACTTTAGATATGCGGGCTCGCGAAAGGGAAAAATTAGGCGCAGCACTATACGATGGTGACGATAAGCACCATGCTGGATCAGATTGGCAGAACATACATTTCTTACCCCCACACGACTTCCGCAGTTGTTGCAGACGACTACCGACCTGCTTGGGGGACCGCCGCTTGCCGGTCTTTCCCCAGATGTAGTCCGAGATGAACCGATTTCGCCGCGGAAAACGGCCCAGGATGCGTGTCTCCCTGGAGTCATCCGGTTGGTAGTGTTCCAGGCCTGTAACCGCCTGTTGGCGACGCGGGTAGATGATATAAATACATTACATACCTTCTATCAGCGCAGCCTCGAGTTCCAGCGGCCAGATGGTCTCACCGCCGCGAAAGGTCTTCCAGCTTTTCCGTACATTGAGGACCGATTGCAAAACTTCCGTCGTGGTATCGTTCAGCGGCGTTGGCCACATCAACGGTGAAGAAGGGAAATCGGAGGAAAATGTGGGTGATGTGCGGGAGCCCGCAGACGCCATGCTATTGCGGTCGCTCCGGTACATGGTCAAGGGCAGGAAAGGTTGAGTGCATATAGCTACTGGCTATAAAGGCTTTATATAATGCGGACGTCTGATCCAATATTAGACCGCTGCTCCGGGGATGGCTTGAGATGGGCAAGGTGCGAACAGATACTACGCTTGCGGCTTGCCAGCCCGAGGATAGGATAGGAGTAGAACCCTGAAATTTAGCGCCGACAGCACTGCGGTACCCGGGGTTACGGTAATGTTGATCCGCTAGCACTGCAATACTGATAATCCTCGACTTGGTCCGGGCTGACGAGATCGTTTCATTAAGAGAATAAGTTCGAACAAATCAACATCATGATACTGAAGTTTTCCCGATCAAATGATCAAATTGTTTAGTAGGTGATCTGGCGAACGAGGAATGGACTTCTGCAACTTCTAAGGGCAAGTCGTTGCCGGTACATTTTCAGTCGTCCTTGAGGCGTATGTGATCCCATCCGGCCAAGTTGCGCAAATACCTTTCGACCGAGGATCGGCAATTTGATAAGCAAATGTACGATCAGAATACCAAAACGACTCAACAGTATCAACCTTAGACATAGCAGTGTTTAACAGGTATGACCATTCCGGTTTTTCGGGATTACTTAACATGGCGAGCACTGATAAAAGAACAACAAGGCGTCAGAAGTGTCGATGGCACAAAGACGCGAGCACGTGAACATGGCAAGAAACGCGGAGGCATAGAATTTCGTTGTCATTTTTGGAAGGTAAATGGAATAGTTTGAACTGCGAGTACTTACCCGGGAGATTCTGTGAGCTTCCGGAAATAACACTTGTGGAAAGATTCCATCGCAGCGAAGAAAAGATATTCCTGCCAGGTACAGCGCGCAGCCCGACCAGAGGCATAGGAAACAACGAGTAACGAGATCGGCGGGGTAGTTAACTCGACTGTACACTGTTCACATTCAAGGGGCTAGCGCATATTTGTCGCGGAACTCACTGTCAGAACCGCATAGAATGGAACATGACTTTGCGCATTGCATAGATTACAATTGCGATGGAGCCTCGAACGCACATGCACGTGCAATGTCTGTCAAACGTTTCATTTCTGGTGATCAACGACCTGTTCGGGAATAACCATCAAGGATCTCTCACCTTATGTTTTCAGCGGAGGCGAATAAACCATTGGGGCTAGTGAACTCAAAGCGAAGTAGACCGATGGATGCAGTCACATCTCCGGTTGGCAGGAATAATCGGAGACCTAACAGTGTGTAGACTTTAACGCGGCATCTAATTAGCATCGCGAGGGCAAAGAGGCATAGCTAGGATCGTCGGTACCGGTTCTCCTGGAAAGACGGAACCTTAGACGTATAGCCCATGTGTGGTGTGTATAGTGGTCTATTTTCGTCCGGAAACATGGGTTCGCAGTGAGGTTTCCTTAAAAAGCAAAGTGTTGTGTTGACAGGTAACACGCGGGAGTTTTTAGGATGCGAAAAAGCGAGTAGAGGTGGCAGAAAGTGACTGGGCTGTGAGACTGAGGATTCCGTCAGTTCAACATGTAGCTCACAGAAGTGCGAGAGCACGTAGTGATGGTGGACGATGACTAGGGTTCGGGCGGCGAATGTATCCACAAGCCTGGCTTGCGTCGTGAAGGAGAAAATAGATGTCACGATGTCACAACGTCACACCCAATCGCAGACCCGACCAGAGCGGAAGAGTGGATTCAAAATCAACCAAAGTGGGTTGATAAATTTCAACCGAAGGCGTCGTCTCCCGGACTTGGTGGGGCCGATGTATTTTCCTCCGAGTCTTGGACTCGTCATTTCAGTAACTTTGTGCCATATCGATGTACTTCGTTCAACACGTCTACCCACGTTCCGGGCTTAGCATGGTTTCTTTTTCCCATTGCTGGCTTCTGGGAATGCTTTTATTTCAAAAACTGTCTTCATTGGTGTTCATTAAACCCAGAGGTTGGCAGCGCGATATATCGTCGCTCAGCAGCCCGCTCACGGGTCCACGGCTGTCAGTTTCTGACGGGAATGATCTCTCTTTGGCCATAGTGTAGGATTCAAACCTCCTATCGGAATATATGCGCGTCAATATGTATCCTGAATCTGCTGTGCTCGTCTTGCAATGACATATCGTTGTGTATTCACTGCACTATCAAATCGCTGTCCATTTCCATGACTCTGACCCGGACTTCCATTGCATTGTAGAGCCGGTCCGACGAGCAACGTTGTTCCGATCCCTGGAGCTGCACAAGGACTGCGAGGCACATATCGTGCCTACCGTACTCGTATATCTGATTAACTGGATTTCCCGGGGATATTTACAAGTCCGGGTTCCCTTTGTCATTCCGTGACATACGAGCGCGGACGGTTAAATTATAATCTCAGGCACTTCGTCGTCCCGTGCCCAAGAAGCTCTCCGGTTTTCCTTATATAAACTCACACAAACAGTGAACTGTCCAGAGTCAATATCGTGGGAATGTATGAATATGAGACCCGCCAGTGAATGCGGACGTCCCTCCTTGATTTGTATGGAAATTCTATTTCTGTCTACCTAGATGACTTGGAATCAGGAAAGTGTTGTCACGGTCCCAATACTATATAGCCGCTCACGACGCTTGTAGCAGACGCGCGCGGACGGCGAAGAACATGCCGCGTGCTGGTATGAATCTGGAGGGACCATTTGAGGGATGCACAGGATCAGTGGCGGAAACAATCAGCACCCGGATCAAAGCATGTGTTGCGGGGAATTCAACCATTACGCCCGCTGTTAAGACAGATGAGCGGTTCGAAATATAGATCAACCCCATTACCTACCGACACTTTCTCTGATCACCTTCCAAGTTCAAGTTACCCCCCGTGAATGCTGTGCGAATTCATGCCCAAAGGAGGAGCCCTTGCGACTTAGATCTGCTGTGGCCTCACAGGGCACTCTAGGAAAGATCCCGCCATCGTGTATGTGTCGCCTGCTGATTTATCCATGTTCCGACTTGTGAGGTATTGCTTGCTGAATTTTTTTCATTCCTCTTTATGTTGTAATTCCATTGTAACGTTCAAGACACGCAAGAATCGTATAACAGTGACACTCTAATTGTATTTTTTTGTTGTAGTGGCAAAACAGGAATGCACTTATTTCCATTCACATGTGTCGAAGAATTAAGAACCTCATCACAGTGCCTGAGCGAAGCGTCGGCATATCTTGATTATTGCACGAATATAAAAAGTTGCCCCCAGTTCCATTTCGTTCAGCATCACTACACTCTGTTTCTTCCTCTTCCTTCACGGCGCAAATCCTTGCAGCGGCAGCAATCCTCAATACTTATTTTGTGGTTATTTTCGGGGCTCTGGCGGCTCCGTCTAGAAAGCTGTGCATCGAAACTATACAGTAAGAGCGCTGCGAATGCGCTGCCAAAGCTGCAATCATGTCGTTAAGCAAGACCGTGAATGGCGCAACTGAGATCTCTCACCCTTGCCATCCATTCTCGCCGTCCATTCATGGTTCGACCCGCAACGTTGGGAATCAAAGAGAGAAGCTGCAATCATTCTGTCAAGGAGCACCGTGAACGGCGGAGCTAACTCCTTCCAACCGGCGAGTTGAATCAAAGCCGTAACAAACAAAGGCGGTATTTAGCGCGCACCTGTGATAATGATCTAATCCGAGTGCGGTAGCGTCTCAGGAAAGCGCAGCCACCCCCGCGGTGTGCGTGGATTTCCCAAGGAGACAAAGAAGGAACAGCACGGGTAGGCACGGGTACCGCCCCGTGAAAACAGGACAGCCTCCTCCGTCGCGGGAGAACCGTATCTATGGACTCCGAATGAATCAATCCAGGGTTTACCAAACCAAGAACACAAAGAAAAGACACTGGGGGCAAAAGCTGATGCACCTGGAAACCAAGTACTTATGTCTGAGGCATGTGGTCTGCAGGTGGGATCAACCAGATAATGAGTCTTTTGATGGACTTGGTGTCTTATATCAATGCAGAATATGGCGACGTTCTAATTATGCTTGCTTTGTACACCGGGAAATACATGCAGACAAGGTTGCGAGCAAGACGTCTTGCGAGCTATCGAGGGGCTGAATATGTGCAACGGACGCCGCTAGCAGCTATCGATGTAGACCAAAGTTGGGAGTATTAATCGAGGACACCGGTGCCGAGCATGTTTCGCTTTAGCCCCATCACTAGAGGACTTGGAGGGGACGGAGCGGCGACGCGGGAGAAGAAAGACACGGGCAATAAAGACGTTGGCAGCAGCGAGAAGAGGGAGCGCTAACATGCGGAGTAGCCGCAGGTCACAGTACATCAGCAAAAAACAACATGGCTATATAGCGCTCCGTAGCACGGGTAGCCGTGATATCACGGTAGGCAAGTCCCCCTTTTGATAGCCGTTGGTAGCCACCTGCAAGAGTCTGGTAGCACCTGGTAGCTCTGGCATACGACTATGGTAGCTCTCCGTAGCGCCTGGTAGTTTTGGCACATGACTATGGTAGCTCTCCATAGCTCCTCGTAGTTCTGACTGGCAAATCAGGAGCAGCGAGTAGCACACAGTAGCGGCTGGTAATAGAGGGTAGTCCGGTACCCACCACACAAAACTGAATGCAAAATAGATAAATAATATTATATTGGTACAGAATACATCCTGACTGTAGAGAAAGGATCGCAGGCGGCCCGCCGTCGTGAGGTTCACTGACTCTTCAAATGACACTCAACCACAATCAGAAAAAAGGCTCGCCAGCCACTTGTGTGTCGGCTCGCGTTGTTGCTGTAGTTGGCAACAAATCAACGGACGGAAGAGTGGTGAACTATATTAAACTCACGAGCTGATCTCAGAAACACGATGCGCAGGACTCTGCGCCGAAACTGCGCAATGATGCTGTAGTCGGCAATGAATCAATGGAGGGCAGGTTGGAGAACTAATCAAACTCACCAGATTTCAGGAACACGAGAGGCGCAGGACGAGGCGCCGAGACCGCATGATCTTGATGAGATGCACGAGCTCTGACTCCGATGCTGACAAGAATACGTCGTCGCAGTGAATACGAAGGGCTTGCGGAAATGAAAAAGGACAGGAATTGGTCCATAGACTTGCGTGTGCTTGAAATATCTTGCATATGACTTGCGCGGCTGATTGGCAGAAATGGGAATAGCATGCACAGATTGACGGGACTTGAGAGTAAGTGTTGCGGGCAGGAAAGTATATTTGTGGAGTTTTGAGGCGCCTTGGTTTGCCCAAGGTTCCCAGAAGACGGTACCGGCCTGTGGGGGGAGAAGGGAAGCTGGTGGGTGGGAGATGATTGGGCTGGAGACGACACGAGGCGGCAACATACAGGCCTTCGCACCAGAGCTGACGGTGAAGGGGTATGTGTGTTTGGGAGGGTATAGGAAGTGTTTTGCCGGACATGAGATGGTTCTGGCATGCAGGGAGGCGAAGACGACGACGGGGGGAGATGGGGGAAAGGAAGAAAGGAGATCAACCAACAGAGCCGAGTATCACGCGTTATCACGCAATCGTCCACGTGTGTCGGAGTTTGAAACGGACTTACCAATTTCCGCAGGATTCGAGACTACCTTGAAATGCCTTGACATTATACAGCTGAGCCAGTTTGACTTGTTTTCCGAGTTGTTTCTCCTGCCAGGATTGTGTGGTACCTCGGCAGATGCCAAACCATTATTTATTTTTGGGCCCGACTACCGAGCGCTACTGATCCGGGACAGGCCGGCTATCAAACGCTACTGTAGCCTTGGCGTGTGGCTACCAGGACTACGGACGGCTACTGGGCATTGGTGTGAAGCTACCAGCGCTACCAGCGCTATCGGTCCTCCAAAATGTTGGCATGCAGCTACATAGGAAAACTCTTTTTCCTGATGTATATCGATGAGCAGCAGCGTCTGTGGGAGGAGTGAGCCGGCGCGGAGAGGCGCGAAATGAGGTAAGATGCCGGGCCGTGTCTAGGAAAGCAGGCTTCATGGTAGTCCTCGATAAGGGGTCAAAGAAGGCAGCTCGGCACTCGCGGGATTGGTAGAATCAGGATACCAAGTCGAAGACACGTGAGAGCGTGGTTGGGAAGGTACACGGATATGGCGAGCTGACTGTAACGGGGAAGCGTGGAATGTGCAGAGGAAGAAAACACCAATCAATATTCATGCGTTGCTTATTTCCGGAATTGAGAACGCAGCAGGCTCAACGTCCAGGTCGAGGATGACCGGGCGGAGCTACCAGTAAGATGCTTGCTTGTGAGGAGAAGGGAGCTGAGTGTTGCAGAGATGACAGCAGGACGGGTGCGGATTGCGCGGATCGATTGTGAGCCCTTCATTCAGCTCGAAGACATCGACCTTGCACTTCCGAGTGTTCTACTCGACAACACATCAGGTAGCTCGAGTGTCACTGCGGGCTCGGACGCGAAATTCGTTGAAGAGACTAGAGCCCAAAGTACCAATAGGGTGTTTCATAATTGAAATTTTGAGTCCAACTTATGCCTCAACTTATGCCCCAACTTGGCCTCAACTCGAGCCAAGTTGAGGCACAAATTGAGGCGTTGTTCGTGAAACACCTAAACAGATATTTCTGCCTCAACTCCGAAGTTGAGGCAGAATTAGGGTTCGCGTATCACCTTACATAACAAACGATGCGCCAGAGCCGAAGTTGGGGCATCAAGTTGAGGCACAAAATCGAAGTTGGATGTCAAGTTGTGCATAAGACCACAACTTGACATCCAACTTCGATTTTGTGCCTCAACTCCGGCCTCAACTTCACGAAAGTTGAGGCCCGAGTTGGGGCACGAGTTGGGCCCGATATTTTAATTATGAAACACCCTAATAGTAGTGCGCACTCCAGTTTGGTCCCACGATTTAATTGCTTTTTGGGAACAGCGCAGTAGGCGTATTGAATCCAAAGTGGTATGATCACCCATCATCCGGCTAGATATGTCGGAAAAACGTAAAATTTATGTCCTTGCAACAGCCTTGGCACGGCCTTGAAAGGCTATTGTAAGGTGCTTTTGATCCGACACTGGCCTTCTAAGGCTCTTGGAAGGCCTTTAAAGACGACTCTCGAATCAAAAGGCTATTGGAAGGGGTTGCAAGCCAATTAATATTTTTCCGACATTATTATGAACACCGAGAGAGAAGAGAGCGCCAGCAGAGAGGACCGAGGGCAAGGCAACCTCGCAAGAAGAATGTTGCGTTGATGTCTCCGTGACTTTAAACAACCCGGTCACGCCGGCCTCTGTATCTTCGGCCTGGTCGTTGTTTCGTCGCGCGCATTACACATAACCGGCGTTTCTGTCGGATTCCTGCCTCCGGAGTGGTAATACGACCTATCTCGTTGCGTGTGCGTCCAGCGTGCGCAGACGTATACGGATAGGTCTAGGGCTCGGTTGTTCACACCGCAGATGCCAGCGCCGGAATACAGGGAGAAACAAGCGCTTGCGACAGGAAGAGTGCAGCCGGTCCGGCCTACGTGTTTGATGCGCCATCACTTGTATAAAAAGTTACAACATTGAAACACCCTCGCCGCGGCCCTCCTCGAATGCCGCTCGCTCGCCTCCATAGCGCTTGGTCACCGCTTTTCAGAATCGAATATATTATATCCATCATGGCATGCGCACGGCGCCCCTTGTTTCGGGATATCGAGCTTAGTGTGGTAGTCCACCGACGGCAAACCGACGGACACCGTCTTCGACCTCTCTCTTGGTATTCTTCGTATACATGCTCCCCGCATACGGATTCTGGTTTTCCCAGCGTCGTTTCCGGCGACATCTGCCGCGGCGTAGTGATGTTCAACGTTAGCATGTTCACCGGCCGCGGGGCAAGTTTTTTGTTGCATGCAATCAGCGTGGCAGTTCGAAATGTGGCGGACAACAGTAACAGAACGATATGTATGCCGAAGATCCAGACATAGGAGTCGATGAGTATACCCTCTCGAACTGTAGTCCCGTAGAGAAGAGAGATTGGAGTCTGGTAAAAAAGATAGCACATGACTACCACAAAAGTACTTGAAGTGAGCCACCAGAGTATCGTGCTAAGTGAACAACTCACCGCAGGTCTCGCTTATAACGATTGCCAAATCAATTACGGCGAGACAGCGAACTCGCCATCCAAGTAAGCTGCATTAGAGTAGAATTGGAGTTGATGCAACGGCATGCTCACCTACATGAGCATATGATGGAGGAATATCAGAGAGCAACAGGCGATGGCAAGTACAGGAAACCATGCAGGAAACCATAATGCGAGATGTTGAGATGGGATGAGACCCACCCCCAGATACACGCTGGGCTGAAAAGCAGGAGCAAGCGCAGATTATACACCCTGAAAGCGGGGCTAAAGAGGAGAGTTCGGAGAAGGCTGAACATCACCATGGCTGTTCGAGAGGGCCCAGTCAAGTGGGGACGTGTATTTTAAGTACTCACATCACATATCCCCTCTCACAGGAAGCTCAGTCAGTGTGTGTTACGGCGCGGTCATCACATCGCTGTTGCGATACTCTGATGACGGACATGAATGAGCCTCACATCTGCACAGCCGACAATCGGGAATACCGCGGAGAAAGATTCAGACAACGGGCAGCAACGCGATGGCACTCATGGGCCTGCTAAGCAGGCCAAGATGTAACACATGGCACGAGGAAAACTGCGACTCAGGGCGTCCGTGACACAAAGTGGGTCGCCAGGTCCATAAATATGTTACTCTATAGTACAAATCATTGGATGCGAACTGAGGTGAAGTGCAGAGGGGTATTTTCGACGTGAGGACTTACTTGGGCGTTCTAGCCTCTAGGCGGTGCGGATGCAAGTAACAGGAGGGGTGTCAGATCCGTCGGCGGGGGAGATTGTGCGGAATGCCAGGGTGGATCAGCGAGTGGATAATATGGAGCTGTAGGAGCACGGAATCCGAAAAGCGGAGGAATTGAGGCTAGACGAAACAGAGGAGAAACCCGGCCCGGTGCTGACCACTTCCGATGCGCCATCAACGGTGATCAACAGCCCTGACAGCAACACGGAGCAAGGCTGCCGGTTCGGCATCCTGCTGACGTGGTGCTCTTTTCAATTCATATGGCCCTCCGGGCGCCCCTGGTACCTCAACAGCCGACCCAGATTCCTCGTGCGGTTATATCATGCCAATTTGAAATCACCGTCACACGCCAGCCTGATGCTCCGAGTTGTCTTTTAATGCAATACGCCAAAGTCGAAGCGCTGGATTAAACGAAATACCAACAACAGCTGCTCGGGGTTGTCGCCTATACCACGCTCACGGATTATATCATCCAAGTGCTGTTCTGGCGTAACTGTGTCGATGTCATTTTCCCTTTGATGTATTTCTTTCATCAGGAACTCCAATTGGTCCACCACGTCCTCTCGAAACCGACGAAACCTGCAAAACAGGAGCACCTTATGGACGCCAACACATCGGTCGTGACAGGCATGCGTCATTGAACTGACAAGTAATTCAGGCTTCGTCTTCGAGATGGGGACCCTGTGTGACGCCGCGATATCTGCGAGCTGCTTCATGTTCAGGTGTTGGTAGAAGGATACCAGGCTTGACATAGAAGTTTGAGCGACGGCGATGAACTTTACACCCATGTCAGCATGATATAGAGTCGGAAGAGTTACAGAGTTCACGACCTCTACGAAGTCGTATGAAGAGTTGAGTAAATAGGTACTGACGTGCGTAATACCATCTTCGACATCGACTTGAATATCATTTTTAAACAGAACGGGCAGCGCATTGAGGTCGTTCATGCTCTCCAGTGTCAGGGATTGGGTGGGCACAGCGATTACTAAGATTTCGTGCAGGATGAAGGGTGCAGAGCGAGGATATGCCCTCTTCAGGAAAACTAGCAAGTTGGTGGTACATGCTGGGCTTCAATGGTGGTTCATTATTTGCTGTAGGACCACAGGTTTCGGCATACCAAGTGGCACAACTATATAATGCAATATCGCTATTCTGTTGAGTTGTTCGGCAGATAAGGTCAGGAACATCTGGGTGAACACGGAAATCGAGTTGCAATGGAAAACCGAATGTCCAGGTGAACTTGAATAAGTCTCCGCAACAGTGCACTCGTCTCCGATGTCGGTGAAGTCATAGGAGCGGTTGAGACTGAAGGTGGTAATGGCGCCCATTCCATCACCCGGTAAGTTGTCGAAGATTATATACTAAAAACCCTGATCAGGAACCGCAGCGGAGACTATGGTGCGTGGACATAGCAAAGGACGGAACCAGAGAACGATCAAGTTGCCCCGGCAAAGACTGGTACATGTATGATCTCAAAACTGCGCTACTAGGGCAGAACGACGAGCAGACAATGCGAGGCCGTGGACGGTCGCTAGCTGTACAAGTGACCATACTTTCGTAAATTTGTAACTCGAAAGAAAGGCGGGATAATTATCACAGGAGCAAGCCACAATGTCGTCAGGGATGTGTTTGTGGGCGGCGTGGAAACCCACGTATTCGTAGGACCTATTCAACTCATGAACGGCAATGTGACTCGGACATGGAGTAGGTGAACTGATGAATTGCACGATGGGCAAAGTGACATTGGATGCTGAACAAGAGGCAAAGAACGGTGAACTATTGGACGGTGGGGCAGCCTGCAAATGCGGGTCGCTATTCGGCAAAGCACCCAGCGAGTGGAGAAGCACTACGGACGATCGTCAGACGGGTAAGGGTTGGACTCAAAGTGAACCGTATGTGGTGATCCGAGATGTTGAAAAAATGCTTGAGGTGAAAAGAGGTCTCGGGCGTTGCTGCTACCGTATGGCTGTAATAGTGTGACATTATTGTTTGGTGCACCACATATGGCTGTAATAGTGTCTCATAATTATGTGGTGCACCGCTGGACACATTTTCACCTATTCTTAGCCACCTTCCCATGTTTTGATGAGAATTCACACCACTCCATCAAAGTCTATGCGTTTCTACTCAGCCACGCCGCTGCACTATGTAATTACCCCAGTCCTCCCAAATGAAAAGACACACTGCCTGTAACAATCGAAAAAAGTGCACACGTCCACCGTTAATAAATTTCACCACCCGAAGAGCAACAAAATTAAATTCACACCCTTGAAACCCTTTCTTCTTCACTGGCCGTAAAATAATTCCCAGGTGCCAAGCACCGACCACAAAAAAAACACCACCTAGCTGATTTGGTCCTTAGGCTGGAGGACAGCTACTAGGAAGGCAAGACACACTTCAATGGTCTCGGGTGGAGTTTGCAAGGTACCATGATGGACAGTTCACCCGAGATGGTATGTATATTGATACAATGTAGCCTACAGCTCTTTGAGACTCCTCTTGCATCCATATACTAGCCTTCCCACACTCCTCACTGTCCCTCAACACTGGAGCTATTTCTATATATAATCTGATTTAAATTCCAATTCTGAACACGGAGACGAAGGCAATTCAAACCGCGTGAAGGATGAAGTTGGATACTTGGATAAATCTTGCTCAAATTGCACTCCAAATGAAAAGATATCAAGAGAATACTGACCGTTGTGCAACACCTCACACAAATTCCCTTGAACTCAAGTTGGATTTGTGACGAAAACACTGGACATACTTGGTGAGTTTTCTGATTGAAACACACAACTTGAACCAATAATTTCAGTGTCAGGCCTCAAGTTGGGGAAGGATCTACAAAGAAATCAGATCCTAATAGCTGGTGCTGTAGTAATAGAAAAGGCAGAGAGCCGGTAGGATCCATGATGAGATACTTTTAAAGCCACCACAAGAGCTTCATTGAACCTCAATGGACACCTATATTAGTCAATAGCTTGGTGAGTGCTACATGGAGCCAGGGTGCCAAGAAAGATGGTGACTACAGCATCAGTATACCCTCTAGTCTGGTGCATGTTGACTCGGTACACAGACAACCAGTGGTATATTTTTGGCTGTGAGGTGTGTACTGTTCTTTTGTCTCAACCGGAAGGTAGTGAATCATTTTAGAGTCTCCAAAGAAGGTGTGTCGAAAAAAGGGAGTGAGGTGGACCGGTGTATTTAACTATGCGCCACGGCGTGTGTTTTTTTTTGTGAGAAATGTGGACCTGTGAATGTTTGGATTTCCACAAAGGTGGTGTGTTTTTTGGGCTCAGGGTACCTGTGTGTTTCTTTAGCAGTGGTGTGTTTTTTTCACTTAAAACTGGTATAATTATGAGACAGTATTACCCCCATAACCACAAGCGTGTTTTGGTTGAAAATTACACCGCTCGAGGACATTTCAGTCTATATTCACAGCTCACTAGCCACATAAAAGAATAAGTCACACCCCATGTTTTACAGCGGTTCCGGAAAAGCTTGACACTGTGCAATATTTTTTGGCGATGCAGCAACTTTGATGCAAGGCTAAGGATTGCTGGTTTTGGATGATCCGGTCGGCAAATCTCCCCAACGAGCCGAAAATTGGGGTGAGGAAGTGATGGGCACTCGCCGCTTGCGACTCCGTTGGGGTGATTTGCCGACCGGATCATCCAAAATCAGTAATCCTTAGCCTTGCATCAAAATTGCTGCGTCACCAAAAAATATCACACAGTGTCAAGCTTTTCCGGAACCGCTGTAAATTAAAACACAGGTTGGTGTAAGGGATAAAAAAATACACTGCCTGGATTCGAGGTACAAAAAATGCACAGTGGCAATCGAAATATTCACACGCTCGAGATTCCAAAAAAAAAATATTCACCTGCTTATCTATCACATACACCGGTTGTTTTAGTCCCCGCCCAAAAATACAGAGCCCCGAGGTGTCCTCCAAAATTCACCACCTGCAGATTCGACTAGTTGAGGTCGTTGATTCTCTGTTTGGTAACATCACATGTGATTTGATCTGCCCACACTCGTACCACCCAAATTATTTATCGGCAAGTAAGTACGTTCAAGTTCTACCGCAAGCAACAAGCAACATTAGGCTTAAAGCTCTGGCAATTCTTCTCCAGATTTAATGTTCAATGCTCTTGGCACCGTGGCTGCAAACATACAACTACTGCTATACGGCTTACCATATTATGAACCAATTGACTCTACATGACTGGTGAACTGAAGGTTGAAATTTAACATGTGAGATAATAGCCTTCGAACCCTACCACAACTGCTGGAGCGGGACTTGATATGTCTTGTTGTTTGCACTGACTCAGATACCAGAGAACTCTGGTCTCAGCGGTAAATTCCCTCAGACATCTGAGTTTCTAAGTTATAGTGTTCCAACTCAGGTAGCTCAAGTACCTGAGTGGGTTTGAATTCTGCACATGGTTCGTCCCGGCTTATATAGCTATACATGTTTTGAGCACATCGTCCACTTGGAATCAAGGCAATTCACCCAATATTGAATCAATTACCTTGATATTGCCCTGAGAAATGAAAAACTTGGCTTCGCCATAGCAAGCTTGGGATTTTAATGCAAACCCTCACACAAATGTCTATGGAACCTAGGACTATAATAGTCCAGAGGCCGGTCTATTGCTAAGTTCAATCCCCTGTGAAAATAAGTGATTCCTCGGACCAGTGTTTTTTTGTTTTTGTTTTTCACTTCTGAACCAGGTGTGAATTCTTTTGGAACAGAGGGTGTGAAAAATGAACACATCATCTCTGGCAGTGTATTTCTCAGGAGTGGTGTAATTTCGGCGACAGGCAACCTGTGAATGTATCAGGAAGGATTTTGAGTGGTGAAAATTACAATAGGGGTGTGTATTTTTGGGGGACGACACCGATGTAAATTTAGAAAGCACCTGTGCAACTTCTGCGAATTTCGGAATAATAATGTCACAGTATTACCCCCATACTACCGCCCGCACCCGCGTCGTTCATCGCTGGAAATTTGTTAAAGGATGCTTGGTGGACATTACTCAATGACTCACGCATATTGTGGATGGGGGGTGGTGTGGGACGAAAGGGCTCCGGGGATGCAGAGGTATGGCTGCCGTCATCGCCATCTGACGTATCGTCGTCGTGACGGATAGCCTTGCGTTTCCCCAAGACGACATTTATGGAGGCAGCCGGTGGATTTGTGGCAGGGCGTTGAAAGTGGCATGTTCTCGCGTGGCAGAGAGGGAGTCTGAGGCAGCCATGTGAGAAGGCACTGGGTCAAGAATATACGGTGTATCAATAAGGGGTGGAGTAAGTCGTTGTTCAGGCTCTTCATCCACAGTCTCGATAGATACTCCCCGACGAGGCATAGAGTGAGCTCTGGTAGTCAGAATGGAATGTCAAGTGGTAAGATAGGGAGAAAGAAAAGTTGCGCAGGGGAATTTCGAAACAAAAGCGCGGGTGTTAGGTATGTCCCAATATGAATTATGGTTTCAAACGGTCTCCAAGGCCACATGAGGGGTTGCATGTTATTCACAGAATTCACTGCGTTTTTGGCAAAATATCCCAAGTCGGGATTTTTACGGGATTTCCGGTCTCGCCCGGAAATCTTGACTTGCCTACTTCAAAAGAATGAATAGCTTGAAAGCTATTCCACAATCTCGAATATCCCGAGCAATTTAAGTCAAAAATGTCTTTCTCAAGATTAAGTCCAGCTTTGCTGAAGGGTTGTGTAAACTTTTGATGAGCTATTGGGAACAGTGTTGTCTGAGGCCAGGCCGAGAGTCAAAAAGGTCTGACCCATTTGACCCTTTGACCGGGGTCTGACCGGGTCTGACCCTCGGCCTGACCCTTTCCAAATTTGGAAAAGTCCTTTGTTACAGCTGCTAAGGGTCGCGTGCAATGCTAGCAAGCCTTACCCGACCACAATCCAATGTTCTGAGTGGTCAGGACGAATATCTCCTGCTTACAGTATCAATTTTGAAAGGTAGTCAGATTTACTGGTACGGAAAACTGCTATGTGAACAACAGGGCAACCCCCTATCCAAATGCACCCCGAATGGCCTGTGAAAAGATTCATAGTGATACCGATGTCAGATCATGAATTAATGTAACATGTGTATGGCCCAAAACTGCAGCGGGACGGTCAGAATTCAAAATCAGTCAAAGGAATCAATGGTGTTTTTGCAATGAGAAATGTGGCATAATCTGGCCATGCACAGCAAAGACCATCTGTTCAATTGTACTCACACTACACGCCCAAAGGTGACTTTGAACATCCAAAGAATGACGCAGAGAACTTCAAAGTAGGTTCAAACACGGTCATGGCCGGGGTGGGATAAATATCTTTCCAAATGGGCTCGTATTATAGGACCGCTTGGTATAATATCGACTGGTATATCCATTCTCTCAATGATCCGATTTTTTCCTGATTTTTCCGGTGGTTCTACGAGTTTAAAACGGGTATTCCAAAAAAGGAAATCCGGCCTTGACGAAACGGTCAAAGGCCGGTCAAAGGGTCTTGACGCCCGGTCAGACCCGGTCAGACCCCGTCAAAGACAACACTGATTGGGAAGGCTCCTTCTACTATTACTATATCCACCGGCTGGGATTTCAATCAATCCCTACTCCGGATATTCGGTCAAACTGAAAGCTTAAAGTCTGGATATTCATTCTATTTAAAGACGCAACTGAGGCGAAGTCAAAATCTCACAAAGATTCTCAGGCGACACAGGAACCGGGGTGAAGACATGGTCAAGATATGGAAATAGTCCAAACATCAAATCAAGACCTGGCATGTTCGCTCCCTATATAAGTCTCGCTATGGTCCAGGGTTCTCTTCGCCTCAGACTCCTTTCGAACGCCTCCAAGTCCGTCCTCGATTAAAATCGATGGCCAATTCTTGATCCCTCGCTTCAGACTCAGACGCTCTCTCCCGCATATAGCGGCTGCTGGCTGCGAGTGAGTTGCAAAATAAATTCTTATCACCTCCCGCTGACATGGTATCACAGTTGGAATGGGACGGCCCGGGCGGGCGGCAGGGGATGAGGGGTGGGGCAGGCTTGCCAAAATCCTGTTGGCGGATTTTTTCCGGATATGTTACCGTAGATCTCGAGCTCAGCTGCGTCGAAAGCCAAATGATATTTCTTTGAGCAATTGCAAATATCTCGTTCCAAGATTTTGAAACATGAGCAATAGCCGGAATTCCAGATAAACTTGCTATGTTTTCGACTTGGCCATTCAGATTGTCGACGAATATCTTGCAGAACTTTTAGAATATCTCAAGTCTGGATATTCAACACTTCACCATATTCACAATATCCAGTGGCGACCTACAGGGATATCCCAGGCCGAGATTAAGTCGAGATTTTTCAAGATCCGCACTCCGGATTATCATGGGCGATATGATGCATCTTAAGTATATCTCACGTTTGGATTTGATCAACGATCAAGTCGAGATTTCAAACCTTTTGTGATAGCTACAGAATGTCCCGTCAAGATATTTGTCCAAAAACACAGTGATTGGATATGGAACTGAGATAGATGGTCCGGATATGCTGGATCAATGCCAAACTGGTGTCCCGTCAAGATATTTGTCCAAAAACACGGTGATTGGATATGGAACTGAGATAGATGGACCGGATATGCTGGATCAATGCCAAACTGGTGTCGACACAACTCATTTGTGTTGCAGCGGTGAGCCTGCTCTGGTGTCTAGCCACTCAAATTATGGAACTATGTCGACGTGAGATTGGTCTGAAGGGATACAAAAAATTTGCGATAGTGAAGGAGCCCAAATGGCCAATACGAAGCGATAAAAATAGGGTAAATGAGCCTGTAATATCGGGGACACCAGTTGAAGGTTTTGGAGGAATCCTCGGCGATGCTACCAAGGAAAACACGTCGTGATCGATACAAATTTCAGCCTACGAAGGTTTGCTAGAACAATATGCACTTAAAAAAGCCATGGGCTTCAGAGAAGACGATTTAAGGTTTTTTGGGTGGCAGGGACAGCTCGTGAACCGGCAACCAATTAATGTCCGTCATGATCGAGACGGGTTTCAGATTTGGGCAGAAGATAGAACACGTGACCCGGTATCTAAATAATGTCCGTCATGATCGAGACGTGTTTCAGAGGAGACGATTTAAAGGTTTTTTTGGGCAGGAGAGAGAACATGTGACCCGGTATCTAAACAAAGCCCGTCATGATCGAGTCGTGTTTCATCGGAGCCTATTTACGGAAAGTAGACCTGGTCCCTAGGTCGGTACCAGGAATTCGGATAGCTTACCGCCTGCTCAGCTGCTGCTTCTCTCATCAGCGTGGGCCACCTCCCATCTCGGAAAAGGAGCCGCAAAGTGGTGGCCCGCATCGTGCAGAACACCCGCCATCTGGTAACGAACTCGCAATGGCAGAGGGAAGGGCCCGCGTTCAACGCTAACGGCCATGACACATTGAATTTGCACGGAAACATATTTAACGTGTAGGGCGATTCTTCTCCTTTGACGACCCTATCCTATGACGGACCAGGAGAAGACCTCACAATTATCGGGGAGCAGTGGAACCCGAACTCAGATATCTAGCCCAAAGCATGAGGATCAGAGTGAGCTGCTTACGGGTAGCAAGCTGGTTATCGTTTTCTCTGCCATGTGCGTCAGTCTTTTCCATTTTCTCCACAGACCTTGATAAATGATAGGTTATTATCCTCGCTACTGTTCGCTCTAGATCAAACCATTCTATGTGTGTGTACTCAAATATGTAACCTCTCCCCCCCCTGATTCAATCCCAGCAACTGCTCTTCCACGCATTGCATCCGTAGGGTCTCCTTCCTGACTCGGTGACTTTAATTCTCAACTTCGCACCAGGACTTCAACGCGTTCTCCCTTCAAGGCTGGGTCGCCGACTCGTTCATCCTCGCACAAACCGTCTTCATCCTCATCCACGGAAAGCTCCTGCGAATATTCCCCGCGAAATGGATCCTGCTCTCGGGGATCCTCGTCTTCGAGATCGGATCGCTCGTCTGCGGCGTAGCACACAATGTCGGCCAGATCATCGCCGGGCGCGCCGTTAGTGGGGCCGGCGCGGCAGCCATATGTGCGTTCTTTTTTGGTCGTTGAGAAGAACGGCCAACTGAATGCCGGCATCAAGTTGTGGGAATGATACAGGTGATAGCGCAGGCGACACGCCCCGAGGCGCGCCCTCGGCTGTTTGGTATATTCGGCGCAGTTTTTGGTCTAGCTTCTGTCATTGGCCCACTTCTGGGCGGCGTCTTCACTGACAAGGTGTGTTGCATCCTTCACTCAAATCGCATGCACGTTCACTCACACCACGTCCCAGGCCACCTGGGTGGGTCGTCTGCCATGTCACTCGACGGCATTTAATAACCAAGGATCTTTCACAGCGCTGGTGTTTTTTTATTAACCTGCCTATCGGTGGGCTCTCCTTCGCTGTCGTCACGTTCGCTCTCCCCGCTGCGCCCCCGCTCGGCGCCGATTTCACCAAGCGCTCCCCGAAAGCCCTCCTGAGCCAGGTCCTCCACATGGATTTGGTCGGTGCAACCATCGTCTCGGCCGCTGTAACGTGCATCGTCCTCGCTCTTCAGTGGGGCGGGAATACCAAGCCGTGGGACGACGCTGCAGTTATCGTCGTGAGTTTTTCAATTTCTATACGAACAGAAATTCATCTCAATGCGGTGCGCGAAGTGCTTCGTTTTTTCCGGCGTGACGACAATTGCCTTCGTATTTTGAGAGCGCCACGTTGGAGACAATGCGCTCGTCCCGATGTCGCTTTTCAAGTCGCGTTCAGTGTACGTCGTTCTTGTTGTGCATTTAATAGCCTTCAGTTTACTTAAATATACATAAAATCTAGATACGGTGCCGTCGCCTTCAGCTTCCTCACTCGGTTCTCGCTCCTGCTCTTTTCCTACGTACACAAATTCCTCCTCTCATCCTCTTAAACTCACATCCCGCCAAATAGTACATTCCCATCTTCTACCAAGCAGCCAAACACAGCAGCGCCATAAACTCCGGAATAGACCTCCTGCCCTTCATCCTCAGCGTCGCCACCACCTCCCTGCTCTGCGGGCAGCTCGTCTCGCTGAGCAAATACTAGTGCGTCCCACATCTCCGCTGTGTCCAATTCAATATTGATGACCCGACCCTATAGCTGGCCCTTCCTCGCTATAGCCCCAATCTTCCTCGGCCTCGGGTCCGGCTTATTGTACTCACTCGAAACGAACACGCCCGAGGCCCACATCATTGGGTTCCAGATCCTCGCGGGGATCGGTACGGGCTTCGGAATGCAGAATTCCCTGCTCGCGCTCCAGTGCGTGCCACATTTCACTGCCACAAACGAACCCAACAACGATCCTGACCCATTTTCAGGGTAGAATTCAGGGACACGCCGGCGCTCGTCGGACAGGCGACGAGCCTCGGTTCATTTGCCCAGGCACGTCCTGTTTGCTACCTGCGTATCATAATCCTCATTACCTAATTTCGATACGCAGTTTCTGGGCGGGACGCTAGCGTTGGGCGTAGCGGAGCCCGTCTTTGCCTCGCAGCTGTCGAAATACCTCCGACAATACGCGCCCGATGCGCCTCTCTCCGTCGTACAACAGTCCCCGACCTCAATCTACAGCGCGCTGCCTGCGGACATGGTCCCGGGCGTGGTGCGTGCGTACACCGCGAGCTTGAAGATCGTGTTCCTCATCGGCGTGCCCATTGGTGAGTCGATGGTTCATTCGCATTATATCTCGCGCTGTATTGATTGATGCCCACGATTCGCTATAGCGTTCCTTGCACTGGTTTCGGCTGCGTTCATCAATAATCTCAGGATTGTGCAGGCGAACACTCTTGCTGCGCAAAAAGACGTGGAAGGCGCAGAGACCGTATAGATGTGGAGTTGTTGCTGCAATGGAATATACATCGGGTGGTTATTTTAACCTGTAAAAATGGGTCAGTAGAACTACTGTCTCGCCTCCACGTTTACAGTAACTAGTTTACCATCCTCGATGATAATAATGTCCAAAACATGGTACTTACTACATTTGTTTTGGTGTTTTTGCTTTTAACTGTCAGTGCTCATGTCGCAAATGGCGGCACTAGGTTCGTTCCAAGCCCTCTTCTGGCGGACGGCATCTCTCGGCAGGCCGGACAAACATAGCAAACATGTGCAACATCAGCCAAATTCGCGCCTTCGCCACAAGGGGCTTGCTTAAGACTGCATCAAAAAGTGACATTGGTGCGCTGCCTCTCCTACCTCTCCTGCTGCACCAATCCCTTGGGTCACTTGGAGAAAGTTGTTCTTCATTTCTTGCCTGACGTCTCAGAATAAACTTCCAAAGCAATTTCTGGAAAGATGGTGGAGCTATGAGGCCGGGAAGTGGGTGCAAATTCGATTTCTTGATTTTGGTGTCTAGAGCCTTTACTTATTAATTATATTTCGATTCAACCTCACTAGGACACTCTATTATCATCCTCCTCATGATCTAAGTCCTTGCATAGGCACTGGGATCCTAGATAACACGACGGCAGGCAGATTCGCCTCGTGGAAAGGTGAATGTGATGGCATCAAACACTTAAGACACCAATCGATCAGTTCGAAACAATAACTTTCCAGCAACTTTTGGTGTTATTTCAACTGATGGTTCACTTGTGAGCTGAATAGAAGTTGTTTTAGGAGGAAGGTAAATAGTTGACAGTGAGATGGCAGTCGGCGAGAGCTTTTGACAGACTGGGTGACATATATATTACACTACAATGTTCAACATTGTTGAGCTCACGCCTCAATATAAAGTCAATATATTCACATCACGTAAGTTCGCATGAGTGGATAGGACACAATAGGACTATCTGAGATAATTTCCTGGTTTTTGGGAGGTCACCATATAGCTACAAAATGCGATTACCAAAACTGCATGATTGTGGGATAAATGACTGTGTAGCATACAACCTCCACATCAGGTCGTATATCCAGGTATCAGGATATCTTGGGGAACGTCAAAGCATGAAATTCAGTCGTTGCATTGACCCGAAATATCCAGAATTGAGGGAGTTGTGGAGGATTTTTCGAGGCAACTGTTTGGCGCAGTTTGATGCAAGCCCCTTCAGGCGAAGGACCGGCTTGCCGGCGTGGAGCCGCGCGGGCTTGCTCTGAACCTATGGCGGCAGTATGATATAAAGATATTTGTAATAGTTTGACCTGTTACAGTGTCTAAAAGTGGGATGCCCACTAACTTTAGATAGTGGGTCCTAAAGCGCCCTAATGTTGCAGACGCTCTGCCATTTGAGCATTTTGAGGTCATCATTTCGAGTCCCCCATGGTCCGTTTTTTGTGCCTTTTTTTTGTCACGGCAGGATTGTTTGTTCATGTGTGCGTACGGCTCCCATCTTCCCCCGAAGGTCAAGTTGAGGTCAAATTCTCATACACACTCCTTCAAAATATTCCTTGCATGTTATTAGCTATATATAAGCACCCTTCACCAAATATTCAGTAAATTTTTGCAATCTTGAATCCGGGAAGTTGAAGTCTGGGCAGAAAAATCATAACTGGTTCTGCCATCCGTGCCTATCACGAGCACGTCCGTGGACTCGACGGGTTTTTGACAGCACGGGTCGTCACAAAATGGCCGGTGGAGTTGTTCAAAAAAGTGTAAACCGGACGACACAGTCAACAGGACGGCCGTAACGGGTGCACGGCTGAGTTGAAATATTTTAATCAGTATTTCTTGTTCAAAATCGATCCCCATTATACCCATTAGATGCGTAGCTGTCGGGGCTTATTCCTAGGCCTCAATGTTGAAAGTCAGTTAATGAAAGCATATCAAAGATCGAAAGCTATGCCGTAGTATGCATTTACATGGCACATGTGCTTCCTAGATGTCCTCGATACACCCCCAGAAATGTTGCTGCACGATCATAAGTGATAAAAATCCTTACAAGACGCGAATCAGTCGATCATAAAAGAAAACAGCGAGTAAAATAGGATTCAAACTCCGCCGGCAAATGCCGATCTCAACCCTACCGTTCGATTTTTGGAGGCTAGGAAGGCTGGAACACATATGGTGAGTACACCTGGACATATAGAGCGTACCCCGCTCAGAACCAAGACCGATTTTTCCTTTCTGAGAGCAGGAAAAAATCAGCCGTTGAACCGCCGTGACGGCCGTGCTTCAATGGGCCGTTTGAGTGTTAACCTGTCCCGTAACCGTACCATCGAGTTTTTCAAAAAAACTGCTGATGGAACGGGCACGGTATCCGTGCCACGGACGCCGTTGAACAGTTCAAATGACGGGTGGCAGCCCTAACTGGTTCTGGTCAAAGGCTCAAAGCTGAACCACAGCATACGTTGTACAGTGTTCTTTCGTCAAGATTCAAGGGGTGGTTGCTGGTTTCTGTTTTCTTCAGACAGCAACTCACATTTTTTAAAACTGTAAATAACCTCTGAGCCACTCTGAGCCACAGAAGCTATTGAATGCAGCATTAGGACTTACAGTTCATCAAGGTATGATAATCGAGAGATAAAACCGAAATTTCGATCATCAAAATCATGGTTACATCGGGTCTCCTAAGATACCAACAGCTGCTTCTCTCGTGGATTTTGCAAATGAGCTAGAATGCTTCACTGGTGAGAAAAATATTCATAGATTGATACAGTAGCAAATCACACAACCCTAATGCAGTCGGTACTCCTGGGCCCAATGCGAGCTGGTCAACATCTCGACCGAGCAAGAATTGGGCTCAATACGAAACAGGTGTCATTCCCTTGTCCTATCGACGTGTGATACTTGCTCTGGGCTATCTTGTATACCTCATCACACCACCACCAAACCACCGCGCAAATGCAGCCTATTTGGACTCCCTTTTGCTCGCATAAGACAGCCTCCCTTGCTGGATCTCCGACCTGAGCTTCGTGATGCAGCCGTTGCCAGTGCCTATTGATCTGCCCACCACGGATTTAACAACAGGAGTTATCGAGATTCGCAAGGCCGTGTCCGCTACTTGCGAGAAATGACCTGGTGCTGCCACAGACGAGCTGGTCTCCCGTCTCCCTCTAATCCAGGGACGCCTGGAGCGAAACGAAGAAGGGAACCTTGTCAAGACTGCTGTAAAACTGCGACAATACCTGCGCGTGCCCGTACCCGCTCATCGAAAGGTGCTCACCCGACTTTACCTTTCATCCCACACTCTTGGGATCTCGATACAAAGAACGCTACCTTGAGCGCATGCCGAGAGAATGGAGATTCTGCCGCTTCCGCTTTCGGACATTAGAGAGTGAAAGCCATGCACTGATGGCTTGTGCGGAACCTTGGTCCCTCTACGATGCGAATTCCTGCGTGACGTGTATCAAGTCTTACCTGACTTCCCGTGTGAGTGGAGTTCAGCCCACTCGCTGGTTATGGGTTCAGTGCGGTGCCAGAATTTTGATGTAGTCCAGAGACTGGCGAAGTATGCCTTTGACGTTCTCGCTATATACTCTAGCTGCGAGGTCTTCAGGCCTGCTAATTATATCTTCATAAATTGGGAATGATACTTGATCTTGGTCATACTTGATTTCGGAAGCTGCCCGGCCCTTGGGGCTCCGTCGTCGCCTTGTTAACCCGACCAGTATTTTGTGTTTTGGTACTTGATGTTGGGGAGGTGCGATGGGGTTTCTTAGGTGTTCTAGTAGTGGATGAAAGATGGTATCCGTAGCATACATTCTGACCCGATGTATGTAGTATGGGTCCCGGCTGTTTCTTAATGGGGCCGCGCCGGGATATACCTACCTACCTACGTCGGACTGCAGACTTGAGTACAGTAATTATATACAATTTGTTGGATACTTACTATGAATGGCAAAATTCTGAAGACAGGATCACGAGTCTCGTTCATGTTGTGTATACTGGAGAAAATAGCTAGAAACAACGGGGGCAACCTAAGTAAATTTGTTCAACAGTTAGTGGGCTCTGCCGCACAGCGCGGTACAATTGTTATATGATATTGAGGGAACAGAACTGATTGGCAGAGGATATGAACAGGGAAGATACATACTCGTGGTGCAATGTGCTGTAGGTTCTCGTAGACAGATGCTTCAGCAAATGAGCTCATGCCTCACTTGTTGGAAATATGCTGCACCTTCGTAATGTCTGTCTTCAGCAATCTAACAGATGGGCTCCAGCTTTTCTCATGTATCTCGATTAATAGAAGTGAGCCTGATGTCAATTTGAGCAACATATTTTCCCTGCAATGACCGTTCGAACAATGGGCGGGCCTTATTCCAAAGATCTATTGATTTTGCTACATCTCCTCTCTGTTTTGCAATGTCTCCAAGTCGAAGCATACAGTCTGCTTTGCTTTGATGGATATCCATGTATGTGAATCCATCCAATGCTACAATGAGAAGACTGTGGGCTGTGTTTTCATCTTTCTCAGAGAGAAACCCATCGGCCAGGAATTGAAGTGCCTTGTGAAGTGCGCGCTTCTCCTGTACCCTGTGTCCATATGCTAGGTATATGACAACCTTTCTAAGTGACCAGCCCATGTGTACTAGAGTCCAGCAACTGACATCAGCAAGTCTCTCTAGGCAGTAGGACACAGCTTGATGATCCTTCCCCCAAGCTGCTTTCAAACACTTGTTTAATCCATCTGTCGCAGCCAATATATTACCCTCTTGCAGATGCAAACCTGCAAGAATAGCATCACACTGGTTTGTCCTTCTAATATTCCCCAGAAAGCAGAACAGTGCTTTTGCTTTGCCCAGATCCTGGTGCAGATCAAAGACAGATGCTCCAATCATCACATCAATCTCTACAATTTTGAACAGGGCATCAATGCCATGATATGAATCCTGCTGAGCGGGATTCTTCTCAACAATTTGAACAAGGATGTTTCGGGCCTCCTTGTATTCAGACTTCAGCCGATGAATTTCCGCCATAATAGCCAGGACTTGATTATGCAAGACAGTGTTGTTGAAACCACAAAGCAACACAAGTTCTATAGACCTTTCACACAAGATGGCACTCTCCTTCATGTTACCCAGGGCAAGGAAACACTCAGCCTCAGTCCTCAATGCCAAAGCTTCCCGATGTAGATTTGTAGATAGTTGAGCTATTTTTTGAGCCTCGCGAGCATATATCTGGCCTTGAGAATACTTCCCGAGACCATATTTCAGCACAGCTATCTGGCACAGCACCTTTGACTGCTTGCTTGTGTCTCCACAGGATGTTGCCAATGATAGTGCCTTGTCAAGGAACTGAGTTGATGTATGGATGTCATTTTTGTGATGATGATAATACTCTGCAACTGCATAGTAGAAGCTACCTGTTATTGTGAATTTCTGTTAGAATAAAATGTACCAGGATAATATTATCAACTTGCACTCAATGGTTGGATTATCAAAGTTCTGGCAGTCGAATATGCCTCGATCAATCAGGAGTTCTGGATTATCAATAGCATGCAAATCTTTTGATTCAAACACCTCTGTGAGAAATCTTGTTTCCACTTGGGAATCACAAGGTTGAGAGAGAATAATAGGAATGGAATCCATCAACACAACACGACCACGACCAGTTAAGCGGCAGAAGAAATTTAGAGAAATTGTGTAGTTTATTGCATCCAGGAGATCCGGATTGTCTGGATGCAATTCCAGCAACAATATTTGGTGCCAGTTCCCAAGATTTGAAGTGATCTGAGTGTTCCTTGTATTATCCTGGTGAAGTCCACAATATTTGTGGAAGAGATCCAGGAGTGAGTTTAAATACTTGAAAAGGCAGTGAATAAGAGGTCGTGGAGGAGGGTAGAAATGGCAGATGTGTTCTCGAATGGGTGTCAGTGATTTCAGTCGCTGCTGGTCATCAAAATATGCCAGGGAGGTACGGAGCAATGTAGCTTTACACCCCAGAAGATCTTTGATAGGAAGATTACACTGGAGAAGCTCTCTCTCTGTTAGGCCATCTGGAAGGATCGAGAGAAGGCTTAACAAATCCATTGCACCAGGGACACCAGTCATACGGGGACTTGTAAGTGAAATTGCAATTGATGCATCCAAATTGGATGTTCTATCACAGCCATCTGCAAGCAGTCGAGTTTTTTCTGTCTCCCAGCGAGCCACAACGGCGGAACAACCCTCCAAGTCCACCAGATGAGCAATAAGAGTAAGCACCAGTGGCACATTGTCTGTCAACTGGAGGAGTTGATCCACATCTTTGTTGTCATGGATGCCATCTGCAATGTCAATGAAGGTTTGATGAGCTGCACCATCTGATAAGGGCCTTAACGGATGCAAGAAAGGGCGAGTCCAGAGAACTTTTTCTGGTCTTTCTGCACCTCGCATTGTGATCTGTCAAAAAATATCAGATGGGCAATTAGAAAGACAGGATATCTGCTCACAATCAATGCCAGGTTCTGCAGATCAGTCAGCAGAGACAGAAAGTCTTCAACCCGCCTTCGGGATGCCAATGGTTCCCAGCATGTTTCTACATTATCCAGCACCAAGCAACATAGGGGACCATCACAAAGATACTGAAGCACAGAATTTGTGAGGTCTTCTCCTGGTTTTAGTCCTAGATGAGATCCAATTGTTGCAGCCAAGTCAATGCTGGAGGTTGCAGAATCTACAGCAACAAAGACTCTGTGTTCATATTTGGCAGCAATACTGGGGTGGTGGAGAACAGCTTTGGCAAGACTTGTTTTTCCCATTCCGCCTGCTCCCAGAATTGCTATTCTCGCTGGCTCATGGTTGAGCTTATCCACAATGTCCTTGAGTTCCAATTCACGGCCATGAAATATCTGTGGCCTTGCCGGCAGCATGGAGAATGAATAATTTGAGCTTGAAGCCATTGCTCAGATTCACCACTATGACAGTTAAAGGGTTGCAGTACCTGGTCTGTGAGGCAGTGACCCCGTGGTACACCTAATTGTTTAATGATGATGTATTCCAACAAACAGAACAGTATCCACTCACAGATAATGATCTTGCAGAACCGAGATCATCTGAAATGTTTGAAATCAATTCCAGCAATTCCTGGTGCATGCTTTCTGTCTCCTTCTGGATATTGGCAATGTCTGCGAACATTGTGAGACCTCTTCCAAGCTGATTGATCTCTCAGTGTCCCCTCTGCAGCAAATACCAAGGTTCAATTTACCTTGAATACTTCTAGTGCCTGCTGCAATCCTGTGTGGCACTCCCTGAGCAGTGTGTTCATCTCACTCTGTCGGAAGAAGTGCTTTATCCTGTTGCCATCCAGTTGTGCCTCAACAAACACATGTATCTTGTGGAGTGTTCTGTAGATATGAATTAACAGCATCACTCATAGTGAAAGAATAGTCACTCTGTGAATCTTCCAATATCATCCAGTGTTGCTGGTAGTAATGTCCCTGCCATTCCCGCCTGCATATAGATAGCAATTATGGCGTAGATCAGTTCATAGAGGTCCTTCATGAGCAGTAAGCATTCATCTTTGTTTCTCTTTACACGCTGTGGTACCAAGTAAGAGACAGAGGACATTGCATGAGGATCGGTTACCTGTATACCCGAAATCAATGACATGGTTGTGTTTGAAATGGCTTGGACAAAGGGAGATCCAAAACCAGCATGGAGATCATTCAGGAGCGGAATGGCCGGCGTCAAACATGCTATGATGCTCTTCAGTTGAATCTCGGTGATGGACAGCTCTCGAGGCATTTTGGTAATAACAGGGTGTGAGGGGCCGACATGTGGGTGCTTTATCTACTCTCCTTGACAGATTGATTACGGACATGGTGTGATTAAACAATTTCCCCCTTGCTCTAGCCCAAATAGGTATAAGTATGCTGTATTGTTGATGTTTGAATTTCAACAGACCGGCAACTGCTATGCCCATTAGCCGGCGCAGTGCTCTATTTACAGGAATCAATTAGCTCTTTTACGGCCATTACGGCCATTTCGCGCTTCAAATGAACCCCGGTAATCATATATCATTCCGCAGGCATACGCCATTTTGGGCCGATACTACCGAACTCCACAACCCTGAAAAGGGAACACCATAATATCGTTGAATACTGCGCAAGCGGCCTTGTGTCTCATGTTCCCCTGTATTGAGCGGTGAAACCACCCCTCGTGCGCTTGGTAGTGCTCGGAGCGTGTCTGCGCTCGTTTGCTGTCCTGTGGAGCGATATATGTACAGCAGAATAAGGAGTCCGTTCGATTCGGGCCCAAGCCATGTCGTGTTTCGTGATTGTCTTGTTTTTCAGTTACAGATCAGTAATTTATTTGGGAGTATCTTCTTCTCATCGCCAGAAGTGCGTCCCACACAGCAATGGGAGCTCATTCGACTCGGAGTACCCAATTGGCCAATCTTTAACTCCATTTCTCTCTTTCACTCTCCACCAATGCCCGCTGAACCAACTCAATTATGCTGTGGCTGGCAGAGCCGGATGGCCGAGGTGTGGAACGTGGACACAGCATTGACTGGACAATAATACTAACAGCACCAATATTTTCGACTATTTTCCACTTCCTGTCCTCAGGTCTTCGGCATTGAGGACTGAGATTATACCCACGATTTCCTTCATTTTTTAAGCTACTGACTACGCTCTCCATTCTATATTTTTCACCCAGGTTTTATTTTCTTTCCAGCGGGCGCTAAATCGGCGTCTAGACAAATCGACTTCGCTATTCGGTCGATACAGAGCAAGTTTAGTTGTCCATTTCTTATTTCAAGGCAAGCACTGAGCATATTTCGGGCAATCATTTCCTTCATTTCATTCGGCATCTCCGAGCTGCGTGCTCGGACGTCTTTTCATTGGATTTTGGCATCGGGTGACGATATATCACCCTCTTTATAAAATTAAGCATTCTGTCTGTCCGAAGCCTTTTTAAACTCCGCTGAATCTCCGCTGATGCCGTCCGCCATGGCAGTCCGCCGCCCTTGATCGTGCTCTCTCTCTTTCCCGCCGGCCCACGAGCAATCAATCATTCGGCATCTCGGCACTTGACGTCACCCGTCTATTTATTTATTTTTATTTTTATTTTGGAGCGTTTGGGATAATGAGACAAAGTCTGCAGAAGCATTCCAAGCTCATCCGCTTCTTTTGCTGGGTATTAGCCAGTCGCTGCCGGGGAAGTTTGTCCAGGAGGAAATGCCATTACGCACATTTAATTAAACCAGTGTGGGACTCCGACCCGAAAAAATATTATCCTATCCCATGTCTGTCGTTCATGGGTCGTATACCCACTAAAACCCCCTCTGTGCATGTCCAATCATCCGGCAGTGCGTCTTCATCCATGAGTAAGCCACTCCATGTATTTAATACCAACTGTTTTTTCAAAGCGAGTGACCCAAATCTGAGTTTGTCAGTTAAGATGTGGTCACGTTGTAAGACCGCATTGACATTTTTCAACCAATGATTGTGGATTCCGGCTGCACTTGTGCTGCTGTCAGGGTTTCGTATGACTCTGCCAACTCAGAGATTCCATATCAGATGCCATGCTACACTCACTAAAATTGCGAAAAGTCTTCCCTTCTCTGGTTGAATAACTCCCTTTTCTGATTTGAAACGTAAGAGATTGCATCCCAATATTAGTCCTCAGTTCAATGTTGGCCAGGACATGTAATTTTTCTTCCAAAGTTGCTGTGTTAGCTTCCATATCAAATTTTGACTGTGCATATCACACTCCAAGGCAATATGTTCAAGACTTTCGGGTACATTGCAGCTACGGCAATACCCTTTTACCTCCTGTGTATCAATGTGAGACCAGAAATCTCCCACTCTGAATGTGTTGTGTATGCACTTCCACAGAAATTCTCGTGTCAGGCGCTGGAGTGATACTGACCGGACGGATCTCCAGATCATTTCGTCCGTTGGTGTATACTTGGAAATTTCTTCCACCGAGCATCAGATGCGGTCCAAATTGATAAACGTGGATTTTCGGAGAGGTCTTGGCTTTAACATTCTTATAACCTTGGTGAAAAATCTTTGTGAACCTCGTGATAGAAGTATGCCTGGGAACTCAAACATGATGTCAATTTCAGTATCGACATGGATTGCACAGATGTGTTCATTGGGCAATAGTTTAGCAGGGTTGATGGAGACTTGTTTGAATTGAATTCGATCTACTCTCTCATTCAAGGCTGCCACCACGGCTCTCAGAAGCCGGAAATTTGGGTCTAAAATGTCATTCTCGAAAGAAATTCTCTCTTTGATAAGAGCTCGCGATAAGAAATCTGACGAGGAGCAGATCAGGAGCGGTACATCTTGTTGCGTATTTTGGAGTAAAGTCAGGAGACCACCCAAAAGTGCTGATGAAAATGTTATAGGGATTTCTGATCTGTCGAAAGTTAGAGACAGTGTCTCAGTTTCAGTCTTTATCGTCAACTCCACACTTGGTTCGAACTCGCCGGCACGTAGTATACGTGCATGTAAAAACACTGTCTAGCCTAGGTTCCTGTCGATGGATTTTATACCTCCTTGCCGGAATTTCATTGAGAGATTCTTCAGAGGCAAAGATGCGGAATCCACTTCCCCTATTATTCAAGGTGTAATCATGATCAAAAACCATTACATTATCCATTTCTATCGGCTGCTGATTTCTCGTCTGTTCTTCGTCCGTTAAGACTAGTTCTTCGTTCAAATCCAGATTCGGGACAGTTGGGTTCCATTTTGCTCGAATACTGTCTATCAAAAATTTAGCCGTTTCAACACATTCTCCTGGATGCTCACAACCAAGTTGTGCTCACCCTCTAACATACTTTGACAGACACTGCCCCGGCACTAACATTGACAGATCTCTCCCACCGCACCGAAACAAAGGCGGCCGCGGCGAACAGGTCCCTTCTGATGCAGTGTAGTCAGTGTCATTTATGGCTGGAAAGATGATCCATTCCAGGAGCAATATTGATTGGAAAACTGTGCACAATCCGATGAGGTCGAGCCGACAATAGAAATTTCGGCAGGCGTAATTTTTCAAATAGGGAGATAATTTTTTTGGTGTCCCAATGAAGGGGGATGGAGTGTTGTGCTTCTGTGTTATTTGTTATTAGCCAAGTTCAGATAATTTATTTTGCTCCTCGACTGTTAGCGCCGAATCTTCAATTGCTTCATTCACCTATGGCTCTTTGCAGACTCGGCAGTGAATAATATCCAGCTCAACTCAGCTCAGTTCAACCAAGTGCAACTTGACTATGAATGGTGTGTTGCTCCCAATTACCCCCTATGACTTTGTTAAACGCAGAAAAGGGATGGGAGGCCGCGAAGCGGCCGACCAGTCCCTTGTTTTTATATAAAATTACTTACTACGTTTCTTTGACAGGGGTTCCGGTGACGAGTCATCTCTCAAGTTCATGGATCGTAGGTCTCGCACTAGAGGATGCCGTTGGGACAACGACACGGAAGAAAAGCGGGCACTATGACACAGGAAGAAAGCGGACGGGGCCACAACAATGCTGGAGCAAGTGAACGCGGCGGCGGTGTGGAAGGCGCGTAAAGAACACGAGCGCGACGCGGGGACTCCCGCGTACCGATCGTGCAGAGGACTTGGGAAGAGGGGTCACGCGATGAGGGGATGGTATTGCGCGGGGAGCTGGCGATATTGGCTGGCAGATAAACCGCCAATTCATCCCAGGAGAACCGCGACGACGAAATTCAAGGCAGAGGAAGAAGCCACCGGCCCGGCCACGTGTCCCTGGTCCCATCACCGTCGATCAACACAGCCTCTTCCTCCGTATTCTTGCTTCCTACCACTCACTGCTCATAAGTTCGAACAACGCCCGTGGATTAATCGGCTTGCGTTCTATCATAGTTCTCTTGCTGTTATTGCCACCAATATTAGTCTGGATCTTTCTCTGGACAAATGCTTTACGGGACAATGTCTTTGTCTACTCGTTTATTCCGTCCCAGCTACACACCACAGGCCTAGGATCCTAGATGCTCATAATAACCACGGCGTAAATATTCATGGTAACGGCTAACGCCGCCCAAATTGAAGCGTACTCGGGATCAACTGTCATGCACGCAGAAAAATCAAAGATCTGCAGGAGAAGAGCAGATCTATATTAAACTCGCCATTTACACCACAGTTCTCAGCGTGCACCCCGCAGCGAGCGAGCCAATTATCCTGATATCAAGAGTCACGAGCCGACAGCGTTGATAGCGGTTACGGAAGGCTTCCCGATATGAAACGGTCAGGCAGGTTGGACGACATCACGACCAGTGCCCTCTCTTCCACTATGGTAGCTACGGGATTTCTCTTCAACACAAGACACAGACTGTTTGTTCTCCGCACGATCTTGCTCACAAGCATGACTGATGGCCTCTGGATTCTGGAGGTGACTCCGGGTCCGCCTCTCGCACAGAGGATCATCATGGGTTGTCAATGCGTACCCTTTCTCCTGTACCACCTCGTGTACACTGTGACATCCATCCATTTTCACTGCACCCCTAGTCCCCAGTCCGCTTTCCCTCTGGCCATTGCCGCGAAATTCGGGAATCGACCTCCTTCCCTTCATCCTCAGCGTCGCCATCAGTTCCCTCTTCTGCGGACACCTCGTCTCGCTGAGCAAATACTAGTGCGTCCCACAACTTCGCTGTGTCCAATTCAATATTTTTAACCCGACCCTTTAGCTGGTCTTTCCTCGCTATAGCCCCAATCTCCCTCGGCTCCGGGTCCGGCCTAATGTACTCGCTCGAAACGAACATACCCGAGTCCCACACCATCGGGTTCCAGATCCTCGCGGGGATCGGGACGGGCCTCGGAATGCAGAATTCCCTGCTCGCGCTCCAGTGCGTGCCAAATTTCGTTTCACACCAACCAATCAACCAACAATCCTGTCCCATTTTCAGGGTAGAATTCAGGGACGCGCCGGCGCTCGTCGGACAGGCGACGAGCCTCGGTTCATTTGCCCAGGCACGTCCTGTTTCCTTGCTCCGTATCATAATCCTGGTCATCTATCTAATCTCGATATGTGTGATAAAGTTCCTGGGCTGGACGCTAGCGCTGGGCGTTGTCGAGCCGTCTTGTGCCTACCAGCTCTCGAAGTACCTCCGCCAATACGCGCCCGACGTGCCGCTCTCCGTTGTGCAGCAGCCCCCAACCTCGATCTACAGCGCGCTGCCGGCGGCGATGGTCCCAGGCGTGATGCGTGCTTACACCGCGAGCTTTGAAAATTGTGTTCCTCATCGGTGTGTCGGTCGGTGAGCCGATATATTCGCTACATTTATTTTGTGTTGTATTGATGCCCACGACTCTGTATAGCGTTCCTTGCGCTGTTTTCGGATGCGTTCATCAATAATCGCAGGATTGTGCAGGCGGCCTCTCCTGCTGCAAAGAAAGAGGTGGAAAGCGCAGAGAGTGTATAGATGTGGGAGTTGTTGCTGCGGTGAAAATGGTTCAGTAGAGATGTGTTGTCTCGCCTCCGCGTCTACAGCAACTAGTTTAATAATAGACAGCTTGCGCAATAGCCATTGGAGCCATTCAATAGCTTGTGGCGCGCGCGCAAATTTGGCAAGTGAATGGCTCCACTGGCTTATGTGCAAGCTATCTAACATCTGTCATTGCAAACTCCGGCAAGGACTCTCTGAGACAGGGGGTAATCAAATTATGAATCGACTCTGAGTCGAGGGCCTGTTGACCGCATGAATCGTGATGGCGACTAGGTACGAGTTAGCATGAGTGAGAAATTAAGCACGAGGGTTGCTCACCTCAGTCTTTACGCACGGTAGAGAAACGAAGTCTGAGGGGAGGCAACTCGAGTCTGGTAGACTACAAGTTACATAGCTACGAACAATTAATATAACTAGAAAAGAATAGATATAAAACATAGGGAATACCACGAAAGCTCCTGTACCTATTATTTCTGTACCGAGGGTTCCTGTATCACCCTATTTATAAAATTACGTCTATCTGTCTGTCCGTCCGAAGCCTTTTCAAACTCCGCTAATTTAATCGATCATTCTTTAGGTCCGGGAACTGGCGAAACGGAGTCTAAAAAGCCTGTTCGGCAAGGTCGGCATTACATTTGCGGGTGCAGACACGGCGATCAATATACTTCTAACACTTTTTCACGGAAGCTGTGGACTTCAACACCACTTTGAGCCTATCGACAATCTCTATAAGTAGCAGGGAAGAGCTATTGGCATCAAGCGCCGTGACAAACAGGCTGGATGATGTGGCGTCAAACCGACCGCAAGCCGGTTGCGGACTGTTTCGGAGCGGTTTATTTCGGAAGGCTTCCCGATATAAAATGGACGATACATCACCCGCACTTACAACCACTGCCTTTCTCTTCTACCAATGGTAACCACAGGATTCCTCTTCCGCGCAAGATATAGACTGTTTATTCTCCGCACGATCTTGCTCACAAGCGTGGTCACTGGCATCTGGATTCTGGAGGTGCCCCGCATGTCGCACAGGGGATCGTCATGAGTTTCCTACTCTTGCTGGTACGACTGCACCACCTCGTGTACGCTACGCCATGCATCCACTTTCGCTGCACCCTGATTATTGCACATGTAGGATGTTTCTCTATGACGTCCGGAATAAATTAGGCTTGGTCGATTTAATCGCGACGGTCGTTGAAATCGGGGGTGAGAGCCGTCTTCACTCCGCTGTCCCTCTGGTCATTAACATCCATCTCGAATGAAGTTACACTCTTTTCGACCGTGTCCCACTATAAATGGGGGACTGTCCCCGACGGGCCCAACCTTCTCATCTTCTTGGCTCTTATCCTCCTCAACATTGCATTGATCGTGACTGCGACATTTCGGATAGCAAGCCTTTATCAAGCCGAAAGCATTACCAAATTCGAGTTCTTTGGAGGATGCGATGCATCCCTGGCGCACAGGGGTCCGATAGGTCTCTTATATGGTACTCGGCGGCCACTAGTGAGGTTAGCATGATACTTGTGATTGAGCTTCGTACATCGATAACACTTCTCAGCGGCGAATCCACATATATTGCTGCCCTTCGCATCTGCGCACTTGTGTTGATATGCATATCTCTACCCGTTTATGCAGTCATGGTTACCGTCATACGACCACTTAACGCGCCGATGCTCACGAGATGGGTGGGAGGCTCCAGCAATAACCTCACTGCGTTCTACGCCGAGGATGTCAATATTAGGGGGAGGAATGTTAGTATTTTCCTCGTACGTAAATTCCGTCATACTCCTTCGACGTTTGAACCTTCTCTCATGCACAGATTCCCGTTCTTCCGACGGATGCGAACGCGTTTCAAGTTGGGGCCTATGAACTAGGATCCAACAGCTCTACGGCGTCCCTGAACTGTCCTGTTTCTGTGCAAACCGACTCTGAGGGATGTTCCAAGGCCGACTGTGCGTTTATTCATCATCGAATTACATTAAATCGGTAGCTAACACGCTGTCTCCAGGTTCGCTTCCATGGAGTAGAATTAAGAATGTCACAGTAATCGTCAACTTCACGAGGCTTTCAACCCCCTTGAACTCCAGGTCCGGCGTTCTCTACGTGATTCCGGGAGCAGGGAATGCCAGCGACATTCTCGCCTCACACATTGTAGCACTGGTGAAATTAATACCCAGAACAGTTTTCAAAAATCGCTGGACGTTCTTGCTGGGGAGTCTCTCTGTAGGTCGATTCATTAGCCGCAGGCGGTGATGAGACTCAACGGTCATAGAAAGAAAAAGAGTTCGTGATCTGTGAAACTAGTGTCGTGCAATCGGATCCGTTCCCTCCGACTTCCGATCTCGATACGGCAACACTGGGTATTATCCAACGTGACCAGTCTCCTATGATGTCGCTTGAAGAACATGCCGAGCATTCTCTTTTCTCTGGACTCGGCTCCCTCGGTGGACTCTGGACAATTATGAACAACACATTTGTTCTGATATTCGGGGCAAGCATCCTCTACTTTTTATTCGGTGCGCAAGTCAATAGCTAGACTCTTACATTGTCAGTAATCTCGTTCGTTCAGGGAGCGCACCACTGCCTGCCCTGGGCCTTATCCACACCGTCCAGCATACAGCGCTTCTCCAGGAGTGGAAAAAAGACTTCCCTGCGTTCGTCACTGAAGGAAGCCCCGGTTCCAAGTCCGCTGGAAGTCTTGCCTTTCTTCGCCAGAGGCTCCTGCCACCGCATTTCGACGAAGAACTCAACGAACTGCCGACCCCCGACGCAGCGGAGGAGAATTTTGATTTGGAGAGGGTACCGCTCGCACCATGAGCCGTACCGGATATAAGCTTTTTTCCCGGAATGTTATGTGGACAGTAAATGATGGAATAGGAACAAGAGAACACGCAGAGGTCGCGCGCGATCGATACCCCTCACACCTAGCATACGAAGAACGTAGGTGAATGTAGTATGAATATTGGCGGGTCCGCTGCAGAGGCTCGCGACGAAGGCTGGCTGAGAGCAAATGAGAGAACACGGGAACGGTTCGAGAGAGAAGGGAGGAGATTGGTCGTGGATGTGGGGGATAATCGTGATGCTAGCTCGAGAGATTTGGTGAGATTGGAATTTGGTGAGATTTCCAGAATCTGGGCAGCCAGGAGGGGATTTCCGATCGACGGAGATGTTGTGCGCATCCCAGATGCGCGCGTGATGTAGACGGAGGAGCGAATGGCAGAATTCAACACGGCTTGGACACACGTCCATGAGAATGCAACATCAACGCAGAGGTACGCACCAGTCAAGCGCGCGAAGGGGAAATTCGAATTTTGTTCTCCAATATCAAGGAGGACATCACAAGGCTAACCATTTGTGGCATTTCGGACCCAGAGTAAGAATCTTGCGACTCGGAGTGAGTCTCGAAGGAACAGAAGGGCAGGAGCAAGGGGATACAAGAAGGGAATCCTCAGAAGGCAGGGTGCAACCTAAGTGCGATGTGCAGCAAAGGCGCAGATGCTATAATGTCAGGAGGCGACGATCGATAGTGCGTTCGCGTCCGCACAAGACGTCGAAGAACGAGCGAGATATGGGCAGTGGTACAAGATAAGATACACGTCAGGAAGGGTGTGAGGTGACTCGGACAAATGACGCTCGAGCGAGCATGAGTAGGCACGCGGGCACGAGGTCGGGCGAGCGGGCGACGAGCGCAATTAAGACTAGCGGCTTCGGTACAATGCTGGACCCGCCGAAGGAGCGCGGCAGCCGAAGATAATGACGATGATGGCGCAATGATAGTGTCCCCAGAGCGCAGAAGCCGGCTTCGAGGTTGCTTCGAGGCGTTAGATACGCACAAGTCTCGAGCACTGCGTAGCTTGAGGACTAGTCCAGGACTGAATCCGCTAGGAGGTTTGCGGGTAGGACAGAACTGAGTGCCGTCGACGTCGAGAGCTATATGCGATGGACATTGGACGACATAAGTCAACGTGGACGAAGAGGAGAAGAGCCACCGGCCCGGTCCACGTGTTTTGATGCGCCATCACCGGCGATCAACCTGGTCCCATTCTTCGCGTTCAAGCGCCATACTACTTAGATATCGCTCTTCGGTGTTCTAGCTATTTCTTCCTCGTGTGTTTGGGTGTCACTCTTGTTTTGTACATACGTCGCGGATATCTTTCCCGTATCCGCTCCATTGGGTCCCTCTGTCTGCTCCCGCTCTCGACAATGTCAATTCCGGTTACAATTGTCTCCACCAGAACGTGCTTCTCCTATGGGGGATTATTAAATCTTGTGGGACGGTTGCCCTAGCATCCGATTCCGTCACTTAGTCTTTCCGACGAAATCGGATCTTATGCTTGCCTTCACCAGCTCAATTTTTGGGCAGCAAGGGCGGACGGTTCAAATTTTACTGACTTTCATTCGAGCCAAAGATAGGTGGGTATAAAGAATGAACGGGAACAAAGCCGAGGTTCACTTTGTGGGTAGGAGCAGTGCCACTTAGCCATGATTGGAGTACCGGAATGCCAGAATCCGGGACTCGGGCGTGGGCCCAGCCAGGTCCGGGCGTGGACGGACATTCGCGAGAGGCTTGAGAGGAGTGATTGTTGAGTGAACGATCGAATGCCAGATGAGGTAGCTGGAGCTTAAAAGGCGACGAAGGGTTTCTGGAAGGAGAGAAGGGAGGGTTGTGATGCCAGGACCCAGAAAACGATCAACGCACGCACATTTAGGGACGCAAGCCGGCGGACCTGTAAGATTACTTCCACGACATACGACGCACAGCCGACCGAAGCGATCCCTCCATCAAAATACAACTCCACGCAAGTATGCGGCGCACGCAGAAACACACACTTCTAACGCGGAGGAACACAGCACCGATCCAAGCTCTTGGGGCGGGAGAAATCTTGGCAAAAAGGAGGGGCCGCATCAGTCCAGAAGGGCACACGGCTTGAGGCGATGATTCTTCTTGCGCACCATGCGCGCACAGATGCAGGTGAGATGCTCAGGGCCGCGATCCTCTGGCGGCTGCGGGTGCGAGATAAATCATGGATCGAGATTGTGCTGCGGAGGATATCCTGGGTGGGCGAGACATCGCAACGTCTTCTAGTACACTGAGGACGCGTGGTGCTGGTACAGAGGGGCAGTTGCGGGCCTGCAGGGACGAAGAGGATTGACAGCCTCGCTGGCTCTGCTTCTGACTACGACAGGATTAAAGTGGTTGGTGAATCCAGGACGCAGATCAAACAGGTCGATGCGAAGTGGGGAGCGAAGGGCGCCTCGGTTATGAAGTTATTGAGCACGAGCAAGCGAGCAGGCGGGTCAAGCTTGCGCATCGGGGGAGTACGGAGATGACCAGAAGAGTGCATAGCGGTCCCTCGCTACTGCTCGGCGTTAACGTTGGCTGTTGTTGGGCTGTTGGAGAAAATATCTTCAGGCGCATATTCAAGAATAGGAGCCCGGAGTCGATTCGAGGGCCTAAATGTGCGATACCGACGCGAGCGAACAGAAACGACGGAATGCAAGGAGGACAAAAGGAGGATGAGAAGAGGCACTGGCCCTAGCCACGTGTTCCGATGCGGCATCACCGGCAATCAACACAGTCCTACCGCCACTCGAGCTCGCGCATCACGGACGCTGTTAGCGTTCTTCTCCGTTCATCTCGTTGTCTTCTTCCAAGCCTGGGTTTCCGCTAACTTACTCACTTAACTATGGCTCCGCTGTCACCTCAAGCTCATTTAATCTCTTTGACCTGGACACGACGGCTATCTTCGCGGTCTTGATTATTCTCAGGTCAAGTTGGCCAAATCTTCTACTGGAAATATCGTTGCCCGCTGCTTTACTGCGTCCGAGGCAACTTACATCATAGATGCTATGCCACCCTCTCAATCCTCTCTAGGCCGCCCCACTCAGTAGTATTGTTTCTGACATACCGGTCCCCCGCCATCACTTTCAAATAATCTTCACATATCGAGACAAGGCTTGGCTCCCATCAAAGTTACACTTAAAACACACGCCGGTTTCAAGGATCGACAGTCGGCCGGCGTCGGGTCCTATCTGACCCTGGATGATTGATTGCCGCGGGCCCCACGTGTTTTCCCATCTCTTTGTGCCAACCTGCTTCTCCTCCCTGCTCATCAAGGGGTACCGGAAACCTGAATACTGGATATCGACACCCCTACGCACGTGATAGCTTCCCGGGGTCCTGATACCGTCTCTTTTGAGCAAATGAGCAGAATATAAATCGTCGTCTGTCCCTCAGCTTTCCGATGCCTCCACAACATGATGGGATGCATTTTAAAAATACTACTTCATCGTTGGGGTGATTAAAGATAGCATATTTTAGCTCGAAGGCACTAACAGGCATCTGCCAGTCATCTTTTTGGCCTGTTTTCACCTTGTGGCACATCTCTGTAGTTCCAGGAAATTCCTCGGCATTCTAAGCGACATATTGGATATTATAATACCCAAAAAAATTACCCAGAGATAGCAAAACAAAGTCTTTGAATATTTCTCAAGTCCTGTTGTACATCATGTAAGCGATAGAATATTGATGGCGTCCCCATAGAGGACGCGGATCACGGACCGAGAGGTGGTGGTGGTGGTCACTGGTTCCGGGGTCCTGATGGGAGGTTTTGGGTAGTTGATGCCGAAGGTTTTGATTCGGATACCCCTTGCTGCTCATCTGGCTCAAGCTTGTTGAAGCGGAGGCAAGTACCAATCCTCCTCTCCCTCCTCCAGATTTTCGCCTCGCGCGCAGACCCTGGCTTAATTCTAATACATCAGCGCCGGGTTGCGCTGCGTTCCTGGCGCTGTCAAACTGAAATGAAGTAACGACAGGTCTCAGGGTAATGATCGGGTCTGCACGCCTTTAAAGAAAAGGGCGGACGGGTGTGGCGTCTCACCGGCTTTGTCCTCCACCCACACTCGTTTCTCCCCAGCAATCCTCAGTAGCGGCGTATCATGCGGTCCTTCAATATCCTGCTCACTCTCGCTGCGCTCGCGTCCACCGCGCTTGCTGTCGCATCCCCTACGCACACCTCGAAGCGGTCTCTCGGAATCACAATCGATGGCGAGCCGGAGGGCGCGAGCACCGCGGAAACGCGTTCTGTTGAGCGCGCCACTGTCAACGTGGAGACTAAGCGCGATACCAACGCCCAACGGCTTGCTCGTGGTCTTGGCCCGCTTCCCCCCAGGCATCGTTCTAGAAGAGGTCAGTCTGGCTCCATGCAGGCAAAATTGCTGGCTCACGCAATCTCTACTACCAGCTGCTATGGCTCGCCGTTCGGCTGGAGTACCAGTGGCGTGCGTTTGACCTTGGCATTCTCTTATCGCCGGCGCGCCTCATGTTTTGATACATGTTTTGATACAGTACATCCGGCACCATCCAGGTTTCCCTCGCGAGTACCGGCTCCGTCTTGGGCTTCATCTCGCAGGCGTCCGGGTTCAACCACTTCGGCGTCAGCGCCGATAGCACCCAAGCCCTCGACTTCCAGTTCAGCGTCGACTCGACCGTCACCAGCTCGGCTGGAATCAATATCGTGGCGGTACGTGTTTTCCCCTGCAGGCCTGCTTTGTGCTGATGTTTTTCAGAGCTCAACCTACGCTGCTACATGGCCGTACATTGGTGGCATTGTCGGTGCCGCCAACTCGAATGCTGACCTGTCATCGGGAAGTTTCAAGTGCGTCCACCTGCCCATGATCATACCGGGCATAACCTGACCCCGTCCTTAGTTATGCCTTCATTCAGGGCACCTCCCTGAGTATGCGACTCGCCTCTCTGTGCTCGACGTCCACTAACTAACCCACTTATTAGCTCCCGACGATTCCCCTCCCGCCGCTGTGTCCAACTCGTACCCCGCTGTTAAACAGTCCGAGTCGGCGATCGTACGTTACCTCAGGTTGATTTGTCGTTGGCAAACTAACGTCTCATTCTCAGTGGAACTACGACGCTACCACCGGCGCGATCACCGCGCAGTGGGTCAACATCGACGGATGTACGTCGCATTTCGCATTAAATTCCAACCCTAATGGATTAATCGTCCGTGTCCGTAGCCACACCCGCGACATCGATCATGTACGTCTCCGGCTCCAACGCTCTTGTTGCCACCGGGGACGCCACTGTGTTCGCGGCCGCCTTCAGTGGGTCCGAGGCTGTGGTACGCCTGATCTCCGCTCCGGTTCGTTACCGCGTACTGATGCTTTCTTTCGTTGTACAGACATTCACGCTTGTATGAACGCGGACCAGCGATGCACTCCACTAGACTAAAATTTAGATTTACAATTCGGTATAATAGTTTGCTCTAGACACAACACATTCATTTCATTTTCAATCAGCTCGGTGTCGATGCGATGCCGCTCCTCGTCAATATCTGTCTCAATCATCCTCTGGACAAAAGTGACTATCCGCTCCTTTAGCGTACACACGATGATGTGTGATATGGCACCGATGGCTCGAGACAACTCTCCGATTGTTTCTAGGTCGCGCCAATACACTTTCTTCTAGATAATGGACCGGATGCCCCTCTCCGGCCGCCACTTTCAAGTGCATAAGCTCAGATCAAGGCAAATATCCGGCTGGGAGGGCCTGGTAGCGCGCGGCGTGCGCGTCCATCTGCAGTCGATAGCGCATTCAAGCAGTTCAGCAGAAGGTATTCGTTCGACTCGGGGCCTTCTTCATTTGCAATGAATTATTTTCTTTTCTCCTGTTCCTTCGCCTCAAATCCCAAGTCGTACTCAGACCTGTGATGCTGTAATTCCTCTTTCGTCAATTGAATCCCGTATCCTGAGGTCCCGATACATCAAAGCACAAGGCTTGGTAGCGCTCGGAGCGCGTCTGCACTCATTACCGAGAAATGGTGCTTCTTGGCAGCAGAAGGTGCTCGTTCGGCGTCGACTCGCGGACTATTCGCGGTGTTTTGCTTTTTTTGTCGTTTCCGCTACTTTTATTGTGAATTTGATCAATCCTGCTACTTATTCAAGTTTGAGAAGAGGAAAGAAAGTAGTGCGAAAAGTGAGAAATTCCCACTACTTTTATTCGAGCACATCAAAATCCCGCTACTTATATTCGTTTTGACAGATTTTGATCCCGCTACTTTCTGGGATTCGCTCATCCCGCTACTTATATTTTCAAGTCAATTTTTTTTTCAGCACTATAGTAAGGATTACAGTGTAATGGTATTATATAACTAGCTAGAGTATGGTAAAGGACGAGTGAAAGGGGAACCGGGGAATGGGAGAAAGAGACGGTAATGAGAAGGGAGGAGGAGGAGGAGAGGGAGGCACATCAAAGCAGCTGTCCGGCGCCCACTGCACCTGCATCGGCGGTGTTCTGCCCACAAAGAACAATGTGGGCATCTGCGGGCGGCTCGGCGGCCGCTGGTACGGCGAGTGGGACGGCCAGCCCTGCTCCGGCGCGGCAGGATACGGTTACACATACCCTGGCACGTACGGGCTTCTGTACTGTGCGGGGAGTGCGGCATAAGATCCGTATGGCGAGGGCATACCCCCCATAACGGCGGCCTCGGGTATGAGGTAGCCCATCGCGGAGAGGAGGTTCTTCATGGGCACGACCGCACCATGGCTGTTCTATGCCCATGCCACTGCCTGTACCCTCTAGCTAATTATATAATACCATTACACTGTAGTCCTTACTATAGTGCTGAATCCAGCTGAAAAAAACAAAATTGACTTGAAAATATAAGTAGCGGGATGAGCGAATCCCAAAAAGTAGCGGGATCAAAATCTGTCAAAACGAATATAAGTAGCGGGATTTTGATGTGCTCGAATAAAAGTAGCGGAAACTTGATTGGGCGAATAAAAGTAGCGGGAATTTCTCATTTTTCGCACTACTTTCTTTCATCTTCTCAAACTTGAATAAGTAGCGGGATTGATCAAATTCACGATAAAAGTAACGGAAACGACAAAAAAAGCAAAATAAGTAGCGGATTATTAAAAGTGCATTTGGACCGCCATAGTACCGCGGTGACGTTTCCAAGATCGGTGGCATAGTCCAAACCCCCGAGAGATTGGGTGTACACTGTAGCTCCAAGGGGCCTGACAATGACAGTGTAAACTCCGAATATAGGGACTGCAAGCACAATGCAGCTCAACCCACGGCTCTGATGAGGATAATGGGCCTGGATTCTCCCCTAAATGAAATCAATTGTCAGATCTTCAATGGGTTCCATTGGACGAAACTGATGTGTACCTGAACAGATGCGCGACGGATCGATTGAGGAGGATCGCCAGGGGCGTGTAGGGCGGATGAATAGGTGCACAACCTCCTAGAAATGCAAACCGTTTATTGACGTTGGCGTTGCAAGCAACGAGCATGGCAGTGCGACATGCAGCAGACAACAGACCCACCTAAACTCCTCGCAAGTTGGCTGTGAATTTCTTTTCGGTTTTTCAACTGAATTATTGGAAAGTATATAGCCCATATCGAAGCCTCCACTTTCAGGCACATAATCCACTGTGCTGTAAACACATCTTAAACCATACATTTAACCACCCTGTCTTGTGGTGCTCAATGCGCCCTCGACGGTCATTCCTCCTTTCCTCACCTACCCATACGCATACTTGCACCTCCGCCTTGCCTCTGCTCCCGGCTCTACTTCGCTTCCTGCCTCTGATGCCCATGAAGCCTACCTGCACCTTCATTGTACGACTACTGTATCGACTTGTCTCCTTTCTCTGTTCTTCTTTCTTCCTTTCATTCCGTTCGCAAGTGCACCTTCATCAACAAAGAATTGTGGGTGATTTTTTTGTCCCCTGGAGTACGAATATGATTTTGAATCTACTGGTACTAATATGTAGCATCACCATTAGAGGTCGACACATGCTGCTTGTAAGTCCAGATGAGACCGAAAGCGTGGGTCAACTTTGATCATTTCAGGCTGAGTCAGCCCGCCTTCAAGTGTTTTAAAATCGGCCATTTCGCCCAACCATTTAAAATCAGGTTTATAAATAGCTGTTTATAAACCTGTTCGTATACATGAATAATATACAGGACCCTAGACAGAATGGAATTCATGTAACCGTGACTCACGGAACCAATTCAGAAGCGACAATTGCTTAGGTTGTTCTTGGCGTAATGTCATCCTGGGCCCGATTTCTACGGTGCCATTGGCAGGAAGATGAGTATAGTAGAAATGGAGATCTGGCAAAAAAAAAACCGTTGCCAAGTCGGGATGCCGGCAAAAGGGAACCGGAAACGGCAAAGGGAACTCAGCGAGCACGCACTTATGGCAAGTCTAGGCCCCCGGTCACTTACACCTAACTAGCTCCATCCAAAATCTCAAATCCCGTTGGTTTACCTTACGATTTTTGGGCTCCAGGGCGTTGATTTATCTTAAGGCGGAGCTAATTTTTTTTTCCCGCCCCCTTGCTATTTACTACTTTTTCCACCCCTACGCGTTGCATTTGTTTTCCCACAATGTTGTGGTCTACTTGCTTACACTGACTGGTAAGTGTATGTCTGTTTGAAATTGTTGACTTTGCCAAGCCAAAACAACACAAAACTTGGGGTGTGGGGCCGTGGCAGGGCCCGGCGGAAACTTCATACTTATGTAGTTCTACTCAGTATATCAATACATCCAACATACCAAAGCAGGACCAATCATCTGAATAAGCGACTTGATCCACTCATAGTTCAAATTGAAAATTACCCCAGAAGAAAATCCGGAGATGCCTGATAATTACATGGGCAAAAAGACTAGGAAAAAGTCTGACAGAGTGGAAAGAATAAAAGAATGAAGATGGAAGGGATCAATCTCATGCCCTCCAGATTCCCCAAGGGAATGTTGGCAAAGACATAGCCAACAATACTGCCCGCACTTGAACTGCCAGGATGTGCCATCAGAATTTGAAAACATCTTTGATGCATCGTTGCTTGAGGCTGAGATAAATTTGATTACAGTAAACAATTGTGCAAGGAGAATAACCAACAACAACAGTATTATTTAGGAACTTTCTACACTATTGACAGATAACAGCACTCAAACAGAGAGACCGTGGAGTAATTCACATTCTACTTGCTGGCAGATGCATGGGAGTTGGTACATAGATCTATATCATATATGGGGACGGGCATCAGCCGTGATCGAGCCGGCAGCTTTGTTCCTGTTTGGTTGGCAGGAGCAGTCGGTTCCAATTTCGCAAACCCTAAGGCTTTTTCCCTGGTTACTTTGGAGTAATATACCAAAGACAAACTTTGTATTAAATTAGCCTTAGAATAGAAGTACCATACCAGAACTTTTATTTTTGTCCAATATATGAAGTAGAATCAAACCTCAGGGAGGTTTCCGCAATTACAGCCGTTTCGGAAATAGTATACGGGTTTTGATGGAGTGGTGCTCGCTCGTTTTTGTTTATCTCTGATTGACGGTGAGTCCCCCTCCGCTCCACGTTCTATATGTCATAGCCCCACCACACGGTGTTGTGACTCCACCATGGCTCCAACCCAACGTACCCAACACTTTTATATGCGCGATTCAACATGGATTTTGCTATTCTATTTCGAACTCGACATGCAATCTAACAACCAAAATTTGTCTCATTATTGGGAACACACTCGACAACACTGGGACGGGTGGACATCCGTTTGCTCCCGGCGCCGGTTGTACTTAGTGCAGATGGATGTCATGTTTCTTGGTTTCGGCGGAAATATTCTTCGTATTGCCTCGAGCCATGAGTGGTAAGTTGAGCAAAGTCCCATTGCGTCACATAGTGTGTGGAGCCGTGGGGCCAGAAGAGACTCAGCGCCAAATAACGGTAAGTAAAAACGAGTGAGCACCACCCCATCAAAACCCGTATACTATTTCCGAAATGGCTGTAGTGAGGGAGAAAAGTGTATTTGAAAAATTTGGCATGATACTTTTGTAAGGGATCCAATACGCTATAATTTTCCATAGGTGACCTAAGGGATTCATCCATGTTTGCAAAAGCCTTAGGCTTTTTACGCGGCAGAGCGGAAATCAATGTTTACGGCTTGGAGAAAGTTGCAAGGTCTGAAATTTCTGGACTGAAGATGAATTACATGTGTGTGGAACCATTTCTTTTACCTTACGGACCTCATAATGATGTGTGGGGCCGCCATCGCTGAAACACTGCGTTCCAGTTTCACAAAGGCTAAGGCTTTTTTCATGCACTAGCATTCATGCCCGGTTCTGTGAGAAGTATACCCATTAGCAAAAAGCCGTTGCTAAAATGTTGTAGAGGGCCCATTTTAGGTATGACTTTGCTGCAGAAGTTAAAGAATTCGTGCTGAATTGAAAGAGCCTTAGACTTTTTGTGACAACCGGTTGAAGGTGTAAAAGCTCACGTGACATGTGCAGCCACCAGTTGCGTCCTCCATTCTGGACGCGAAGGCTCAAAGATTGTTCCAATTTTGGGTTTTTAGGCTTCCAAAATTGTATGATAAGACATTTGGCATCTTATTGCATTTTATTTCCATCTGCTGCTCAACTCCAGGTCTAGGCTTCATGGGGATGGGTGAATAGTGTACAATAAATATTGCAATTCGGTCCAGTATGCCAATATTTTTGGGGGGCTACATAGGTCCCAGTCAAATAATCATTTTCGGTCAGCAAAGTGTGGCTTTTCAGCTGCTGTACAGGGTGTTAACAAAGACAAAACTGCTGGATCGATCAAACTGCCCGTCCCCAATATTATATAGGTTCAAGATCAAAAAGAAAACATCCCTTCAAATGAAATTCAGCTCACATAAAAATGCATTAGCTATGAAGGATAGCCATGTCAGATAAATAGCGACGAAAGGTTTCAAAAAATTTGAAAAAATAAAAGGATGCACAACGGAGGGTTCGAACGAGTGACTGCACGATTACCTAAAAATAGTACAGCCACTAATTTCTCACAAAAATCGTATTGAACTCGATAAAAAAGACTACAAACACAGCCACTAAATGAGTAACTAAGTTGAGGTGATCAAATGAAAAATTTAGGTCGTCAAAAATCTCATATGAAGTTTGTTTAAATAGACGATTCCTTATTACATAAGTACTCGTAATCTACCACTGGACCTATGTGAGTCAAAAAAGAATTCTCGGACTCCGCCTGATTTACTTTACGTCGGAGCTAAGTCGGCCTCACAGACGTTGATTTACCTTAACCCACGGAGCTGGGAGAGCTCATTTTGGACCGTTGCTTTATTTTACGACGGAGGTAGTTAGGTGTGAGTGACCGGGGGCCTGCAAGTCTCCTGCCTTCCATTGGAATCTTGTGATGCAATGGTCGGCTCCCCGCGGTCGGCAGACAGTCATATCTGACAGAGCGGATGATCGCTGGCATGAAACAAATATAAGCGCCCACTGCTTTAAACTTCAGTACCGCAGTATTCTCTTGCTCTGGCAGCGCACTCCTGATACCCAATGGAATTTTCCTGAGATTGTTAATTGTCAATGGTACCTTGAAGGGACTAGTCACTGTCGGATAGGCAGGATGTGGGCAGCGCTGCGGTTCGTATGCTCCTGTCCCGGTCACCTAAAAACAGGCTGACATGAGGTAGGATGAGCGCTGAGGAACAAGCGCTCATTCAAGCGCACACGAACAAACACTCATGGAGCAAGATATTTTCAGTTCCCGGTACCGGGAACCCCATGTCGCGTCGAAGGTTGTATGAGGGAATGGAAGGTAAGAAGGAATGCGGTAGCGCACGGCCGGAGTAGAGTATATGTTCCAAAAGAGTTATCCGACAATGCGCCGGATTGCATGCTGATCACATGAGCGTACGTGGATCGGATAAATGGACACCTGACAGAAAATAGACTTGTGAACAGACGCTGAACTTTCTATGGACGGTCGAATTGGAAGCAGTGAATCATGACCTCTGTCGAAAGTGAATTGGCGCCACGAGTTCTTGGTGTCCATCATGAGATGTTGAGCTAATGCAAGACTGAGATTAATGGAGAGCGTTGGCGCCAGTTTCCATGTCTTAGTCAGTTGCCTAACCGGGATGAATCAACGGGGATGTTTGAACGCCGTTCGTAGTCGCGCATGTAAGATTGGACCGTATCAATTTCCAAATTTGGAGAAGTAGCGTAAGGGTCGAGATGTTCGCGTTCCCGTCGACAAGACTGATTTGAAACTGATCGAAGCCTGTCAATTTCTGCATTTGATTTTCCCTTTCAATCTCATTGCATCCAGGGCGACGACGCAAGCCCGACACGCGACTGCTCGGTCGTACGGAAGCGACCATAGTTGCACGGCTTCCGGCTTTGAATGTGCGAGAAGTGCATTAACAGAGTCTCCCACAGCGTCCGACTTGCGAGGAAGCAATGACACCACTGGGACTGATTCTAACCTCAAACTGAGGGGAATCGGTGGAATTGAGAAGGCAGGGGTCGGATTAATATTGCAGCAGCGCAGTACCTAGGTTTGAGAAGAGCACAGGGAGTTAACAGGGGATCTTGAGCCGGTAGTGCAGCGCGGGTTTTGTGAGATTCAGGCACTATTGGGAGGTCAGAGTCCGCGTTGGCCGGAAGAGAACTTGGGCAGCGTGGACCCGTATTTTTCGGGGAATACTCCAGTTTGTAAGTTGGGGTTTCGATGTTCAATGCCCGCGACACTAATGGGTTCAATGTCCATGGCGCTCATGAGAATGAAATTAACGCCCCCTTATATCAGAATTCCAAAACGGGCAAAGTACCACTTTCTCTTTCTTACCACCCCACACCACTGGCCGCGACATTCAGCCAGCATGTCCAATGTTAAATTTAGTGGCCATTCAGCCACCGCCACGTTCCATGACCACAACATCTGTTTTGGTGACCCGAAGAACACCAGTACCATATGCCAGATTCCCTCCACCATCATGATCAACTGAATATAAGTTAACAGCCGCCAAGGCCTCGAGGTTGTCTGTACCGTAAGTGTCTGTTAAGAGCCTGGCAATAACTCATCTTGTGAATAGACACAGAGAGCACCCTGATCGGCCCTCGAGTGTACCTTGGGCCCCCATCACCCGATATTCCAGTGCCGATGCTTGTTCCGCCGTCATTTCTGTGAGTGAGCTGGTTGCGATGTTCTTCCGATTAACTTCAAGCAACCATGCACAGCCAGTCCCACTGCCTGTTGTGCCCCGAAAATTTGGTGATTCCAAGGGCATAATTTTGCCCGGAAATAAGCCCCAAACTGCCCAGGGTTTCCGTACCAAAGGTGGCCTGATTCAGTCGATAATCGACCCGTTTTATTCAACCCTGAAAATGGCGGGGTTGCCGCTTCAGGTCCTCAGATGTTGGTTCTAGTACATAGGTGCTCTGATTTCACTTTTATGTGCTGTTTATACAGTGATCGCCAAGGAAGCATGTGGTAATATTGAGAAGGGTCCGAATGCGTAGATTCAAGGGTCTTCAGCCATCCTTTGAGCCAAAAGAACACCAGACAACAGGTGAAATCACCTTTATTTGTCAGTGCTTCATGATCGGAAGGAACGCGACGGGTCACGTGACTATGACTAATCCAGCAATAAAATTTTGCACGCAACCACAAGCTTTTCAAAGCAAAGTGAAAGTCTATGCACAAGTCAATGTATTTTCTATATAACCACCATATGTAGCCATCTAAATAGATTAACACCGTAGCGTAGCACAGGCACAACTGCTAATCTGTATATGAATTCACAGTGGTTTGTCTCTGACCACATAACCTGATTGACTGCTGGCCACCTTCGTCTCTGGACAAGCTCAGAGGGAGCCGCGGATGATGACATTCGCTCCACTTCTGCCGATTCTACACCCAACTGTTACACTGCTATTTATATAAATGTCGAGATCTTCAACCCTAGCGCATTGAGACTCGAGTCCAGGTAAAAATGAATCAGAATGATGAAATATTTGGTCGATAAGATGGCTTGCGGTTTGAACTGGCATGACAAGCCAGAATTGCCAATGATAGAAAGATAGAGACAGAATAAATGGTGAGCAGGTTCTAACTTCTACAGCTGAACACCAAATCGGTTTTCGGCCCATCAACCATCAGCCGGCTTGAAATGAAGTCAATTCATAAGACATCATTAACCTGTGAATAAAAGGAGGAGGCAGAGATTCATAACCGAAAAAAAATGTGGCTACGGATTCTGCAATCCTGGCAACAGAGAATTTGAAGAGGAGATAAATTCATTGTCTGATGCTAATGGCATACTACAGTACTATGGTAAGATGTAACCTGTCCACGAGGTCCCGAGGAGTCACCCAAAGGTTGACGACAAGCGGAGTCTTAATGTAACGGATATAAAATCCCGCTGTCCGCCAATCAATTGGTATCGGTGTAGCCATGTAAATAGATAAAATTTCGGAACCGTAGCGTAGCACGGGCAAATTGCTAGTACAAATAAATTGTCCGTGCCTAAAATTCATGTCGAATCAATGAAGACCGAAATGAGCACGCTCATCGGTGTACGGTAACAAAGGGGGTATATGTAACCGCAGTGTGATCTGACGGTGAAACGACAGCTGTGAGTTGGATGGGTGGAATGACGGCTGGAATTCCGAATTGAATTCTGGCGACAATTGCTTAGGTTGTTCTTAGCGTAATGTGATTCTGGGCCCGATTTCTCCGGTGCCATAAGAATATGGTTATAGTGGAAATGGGGATCTGGCAAAAAACCGTTGCCAAGGCAAGGCAACGGCGAAAGTATCCTCTATTCCCTTGCAAATCCCTGTGATGTAATGGTCGGCTCCCCGCAGTCGGCAGACAGTCGTATGTCAGCGGATGCTCTCTGGCATGAAACAAATACATATTAGCACCTATTGGTTTAAAACTTCAGCACTCTCTTGCTCTGGCAGAGCGCCCCGGCGACCCAATGGAATTTTCCTGAGATTGTTAATCGTCAATCATACCCTGTCACTGTCAGACAGGTAAAATGGGGGCAGCGCTGTGGCTCGCATGCTCCCCCCGGCGCGGTCACCTGAAACACGCTGAGATGAGGTGGGGATGAGCGCTAAGAATTTAGAAACAACCGCTCATTCAAGCATTCAGGAATAAACACTCATAGAGCAAGATATTCTCAGTTTTCAGTTGGATGAGGGAAATGGAAGGTAAACAGGAATGCGGCAGCGCACGGCTGGAGTTGAGTATACCTTCCGAGCGAGTTAACCGACAATGCGCTGGAATGCATCCTAATCATATGGGCGGATAAGTGGACACCTGAATGGAGTTGTGAACAGACGCCGAGCCTGCTATTTATTATCTCTGTCGAAAGTGAGTTGGCGCCACGAGCTCCGCGTCTCCATCATGAGATGTTGGACTAATGCGACATTGAGATTAATGGAGAATGTGGGCGCCAGTTCCCATGTCACAGTCAGTTGCCGAATCGGGATGAATCTTGAACGGGGCTGTTTGAACGCCGTTCGTAGTCGCGCATGTAGTAAGATTGGACCTTATCGATTTCCGAATTTGGAGATGTAGCGTAAGGTTCACCTTCCGGTCGACAAGACTGAGTTGAAACTGGTCGAAGCTTGTCAGTTTCTGCATTAGATCGTCCCCTTCAATCTGTCCAAGGCGACGACGACGCACGCCCGACACGCGACTGCTCGGTCGTCCGGAAGCGAATTAATAGGGGATCTTGATCCAGTAGCACAGCACGAGTTCTGTGATATTCCAGCACTATCGGTAGGTCAGAGTCCACGTTGGCTGGAAGAGAACCTGGGCAGCGTAAGACCCTGATTTTTCGGGGAATACTCGAGTTTATAAGTCGGGATTTTGATGTTCAATGCCCGCGGCACTAATGGGTTCAAAGTCAATATTGTGGGATTTGTAGAGTAAGTAAATGGTCAAGAACAAACAGAATGAGGTGAGATATGAACACGAAGCGAAGATGTGAGCGGTGAAATGAACTGAGCTTACAACCGGTCTGACTGTAGTGAAACCCAGCGAGAGATTTAGCGATTCCGCTGAACCATCGAGATGTGTGTCCAGTCGAGAGGGCACAAGGAATCACAGTGAAATCCCAAAAGCGGGGGTGAGTCAAAGAGACCGCGAGTATCGGAAGGAAAACTGTTCTCACGTAGATAGACAGAGAGCCTGCGCCCGTGCAAGGCGGATGCAAACGAGGGTGCTCAATAGAATGCGTCACCGTGAGAATCGCTGTATCACTACCGTCGAGCATGTGCGCCACCAACATCGACTCGGACGGTCATTGCGCTTGTCACCGAGATCTAAAAAACCAGCCGGCTGTGCATGAGCGCTCATAAGATTGAAATTAGCGCCACCTTATATCAGAGTGCCAAAACGGGCAAAGTTCCAACTTTCTGTTCCTACTACCACCCACCCACTGGCCGCGACACTCAGCCAGCATGCCCGGTGTTAAGTTTACAGCCACCACCACGTTCCACGACCACAACAACTGTTTAGGTGACCCGAAGAACACCAGCACCAGATGCCAGATTCCCTCCACCATCACGGTCAACTGCTTGAATATAACCAGCGCCAATGCATCGAGGTTGCCTGTACCGTAGGTGTCTGTTCAGATCCTGGCAATAACTCATCTTGTGAATAGACACAGAGAGCACCAAGGTCGGCCCTCGAGTATACCTGGGCCCCCGGCGTCACCTGGATCCACGTGCAAAGTGACTCCTCGCGGCGTTCCGCACCCGTCGCCCCAGCCTCATCCTCCGCCAAAAAATTACCACCCCGGGCTGCGAGTCCCGCTGCCCGTCGTATGCCACCCTGCCCCAGCGATGCCTGCCGTTTCCCCGCCCTTCATGTATTCCAAGTGCACGGGTGCTAAACCCCCGGCGTCACCTGGATCTGCGTGCGAAGTGACTTCTCGCGGCGTTCCGCACCCGTCGCCCCAGCCTCATCCTCCGCCAAAAAATCACCACCAAGAGCAGCGAGTCACGCTGCCCATCGTATGCCGCCCTGCCCCAGCGATGCCTGCCGTTTCCCCGCAGTTCATGTATTCCAAGTGCACGGGAAGGCGTCGCGCGCTTTGTGTGCGTCCTTTACTCTCCCAATGTCAGCCGCTGACACGATCCCAGATCGGTATCAACTACTGCGGCCAGCGGCACGAGCTGCGCGGGTGCATCAACGATGCCAAACACGTCTTCAATTTTCTTATTCGTGCGTCCATCCGCTCTCTATCCCTGGCTGCTAATTCATTTCACCATAGGCCGCGTAGGGTACAAGGCGGAGGAAATCGTGGTGCTCACGGACGACAGCCCGTACCCGCGTTCGCAGCCCACGCGCCAGAACATCATCGACGCGATGCAGTGGCTCGTGCGCGACGCGCGCCCGCACGATACGCTCTTCTTCCACTGTGATTCTATCCCATCTACTCTCTGGGAAGCCAACTGACACGGGCAACGGCAGACTCCGGTCACGGCGGCCTGCCGCGCGACCTGGACGGGTACGACGAGGGTACGCCGCGTGCCGCAGTAGCCCCATACTATCCTCATTGGCATCCCCGCTAGTCATCTATCCCGTAGACTACAAGCACCATGGGCACATCGTCGACGATGTAGGTCCCCTTTCTCTGAGCACTATGTGGACCCACTGACCCGGCGCTGGACAGGAAATGCACGCGATCATGGTGCACGCCTCGTTGATTGACGCGGAATGGAGTGAGCTAATGATCGTCATCAGGTGAAACCCCTTCCCGCCAGGTGTCGGCTCACAGTATGCATTCGTCCCGCTACCCCATTTCGACGTCGCTCATTCTCCTCTGCAGGCTATATTTGATGTGCGCTTACTCTTATTTAGCTATGTTTTTACACTACACACCACTGACCGTCCCCTCCCGCCAGTCGTGCCACTCTGTGACGCCTCTTGGTACGCTCTGCGCTGTATCTCCATTCCATCCCTGACGCCCGGTCGCTGTAGATCTGTCATACATCGTGCGTCTCGGTGTACCGCCTCGTCTCCATTTTCTCTTCTCATCATGATATACTGTTCCCAAATCTGTTCTGTGTATGTAGTACGATCATTGTGGGCGCCTCAAGGGCCGGCAGGCGAGCCAGCGCGCGGTGGCACGCACGGCGACGAGTGCGGACGTGATCTCGTTGTCGGTGTCCAATAACGCGGACACATTCGCGGATGGGATGGCTGTTGGGGTTGCTGGTCATGTACGTCGCATCCCTATCTCTCTTAAAATAGTTTTGCTTATCAGACGCGAATCGATAGCAGTACGATCATTGCGGGCGCCTCAAGGGCCGGCAGGCGAGCCAGCGCGCGGTGGCGCGCCCGGCGACGAGCACGGACGTGATCTCGTTGTCGGGGTGCAAGAACGGGCAGACTTTCACGGACACGTTTGCAGATGGGATGGCTGTTGGGGCTGCTAGTCATGTACGTCGCATCCCTCTCTCTCTTGAAGTGGTTTCGCTTATCAGACAGGAATCGATAGGCATTTATTAAGGCGTTCGGTGCGTTTCCTGCGCTGCTGTCCTACTTGTATCCCGGCTGAGTTTTATCATCACCCGCAGAGATGGAACCGACCCAGTCCTACCGGGAGATCCTGCACAACATCCGGTGCGTAATGCGTTAATAATAACGTTGATGTTCAAGACGGCGCTGACGATCGATGTATCCAGAGTGATCCTGCACGCGAAGTTCAGCCAGAAGCCACAGCTCGGGAGCTCACATCCCATTGTGAGTAGACTGCATAGCGTTTTATTTCCGGGGACGCAAGTTGACGTTGAATTTTCCTGCGGGCAGAATACGGCGTTGAGGTTTATTATGTGATGCCTCCGTCGATTTCCCGACACGAATTTCTCAACCCGCTAAAAATGGCTGTCAGGAGTGAGAACACCACAAATAAATCTCGTGTGGATCCCCTACTAGCCACATGTTTTGTCTTTTGTAAATTTTTATTTCCTCCCCCTCCATTTCAAAAAAGAAATCACCGCCGGGTTTACGAGCGGGGAAAAAAAAACACAGGTCCCGGTAGGTAGGTAGGTAGATAGGTAGCATTACACGGTACGATCCGAATAACGAATGCCGGTTCCCAGGGATTATCCCGGTGTACAAAGCAAGTAAAATACACCATCGTCCCTGGCCCAATCCAAGTCCCAGCTCGCAGACCCCATAGGCTTCCCCACGGTAGACCCCAGAAGACGGAAGGAGGTGAGAATGATCTAGAACAATTCAGCCTCATCAATCCCTCAGACACTACTCGGACGATACATATGAACGGCATAAAATTCCTCAAGGACTTCATACACAAATTTACCAACCAAAACGGTTGCGCGCTCGTAGATCATGGCTTTTAAATATGACGGTCCGTATGCACTTTTCGACCCCCGCCTTATATATAGGTGTTTTGATGCCTCCCGCCCCATAAACTGTGACCCCCATGGGGGCAATTTATTTTGGGCGCCAACGGAACCTCCGCCCCGAACAAAGCCGAGCCCGCCCTAAACAAACTCAACCCCCCGCCCCATATAAACTCGACTCCCCGTCCCAAATAAATTTGAAACCAAATTTTTGGTAAAAATTGAGCTGATTGGTTCTAACCGTTCCCCGGTCGCTCCCAAGGCCCTTGGAAGTAGTGAGATTGTCACAGCCCTCAAAATAGAGATATAATATTAAATATTGGCTCTGGATCCAAGTCGCCAGCATTGATAGGCGAGTCCCTATTTCGCATGACACAAGTAGACCTCATCTTAAGCTGAAGCTCAATCCTCCGCATGCGGTGAGTCGCCGGTGACATGGTTCACAAACCCATCTCTAGTGGGCCGCCTGATGTAGATCCGGATTCCAGGCACCCGATAACGCGAAAAAGCGAGATCCTTGATGTGGTTCTCGATGATATTGCTCCTCCAGCTCAGACTCACAGCTCCAGCTCTTGTCTGTTCGATTTCGGTACCGACTCAGATCTCGAAGGGACCAACGTTGAACAATATTTTTGCCAGCCAGGGTGATTTTCAACCATTCTGAGACTGATCGACAATAACATTTGCTTTTCAGTGAAGCGGTGGAAACATACCATGTGCCTGTCTTCGAATTTCGGGGAAAGCTACAAGACATCCAGATCTGCATCTCATGGTTCTACCAACGGGACGATTGTCATTATCTTAAGCTGAGACCGGAGGACCAGAACCATTCACCTTTCCTCCAGCCAGTCACGTTGTCCTTCACATTTGACCCAGCTTTCTCCGCTATGAGTACAGGATTCCTTCCACGTCAATTGAAGGATGACCGTCTTCAACTAACACTGATCCCCTAACCTCATCGTCTATCCCATCGGCCTCGGCTAATACACACACGGCCGGCCCATCGACCTCGGGTGCCATGAGTGAGGAAGGTTCCAGGCCCAGCCGCAAGACGTATGTTACTCCGCCTCGGCAGGGTTTCAGATTCCAGAGTCCAGGTCAAAATATATGGTGTCGTTGATGCGATGCTGGTATATCTGCCTCTCCTCATACTCTAGTCCTACTCACTGCATCCACTCCTTGATACTAGATCAATGTGATCGTCGCTCCTTCTATACCATTCATATTCGCACGCTGATTGTGTCATTCCATTGCTCCATCCGTTACGTCCACTCCTTGATACCAAAACAACACCATTCCTTCTACTATACCATTCGTATTCGGACTATAATATGTCGTTCCTGCTCCTGATTCCCATTCCTGATCCATCGCGTCCGTTTATTGACACGAATATCACCATCGTCTTCACCTAGGTACATTAGCCACCTCCGAATTTAATCATTGCCATTACGTCCCTCAGATTGGACTGAGTTCAACCTACGCATATCTTTACGGGGCGGGACAAATTTATTTGTGGGCGGGGGCTCAACTTTATAAGGGGCGGGGGTCCGAGTTTATATAGGGCGGGGCTCCAGCTTATATAGGGCGGAGATGTATCCGCGCCCAAAATAAACTGCCCCTTAGGGTGGGCATTTATAAGACGGAGGCCATCAAAACAGTCTTATATATAGGACGGGGGTCGATTTTTTAGGGCGCGGATTAAATGTGCATCCGGACCGCCATATTCAAGAACTCAACACTGGTAAGTTCAGTCAATTTCTCTTGTAGTTTAGGTACACTGCCGTACAGTGTGGAAGAGCTTTTCCATAAACTTAGTGCGTAGCTCGAGGACATCCGGTGATGCCCGGTATTCCAATAACGCGTGTTCTGTACTTTAAACCGCAACTGTGCAGAAACGACAGAGGCGCTGGTCATAGAGAGGCGGTTGGTGTGCATGATAAACATACCGCAACTTTTCCAAAGCAAGTGAATGGGTCGACATCATAATGGAGGTAAGTGCCTTTCGGTGGCTTTGTGTCTTCACCATAGATAGATAGTGCCTTAAATATAAAGTCTTTTGCACAGCAGGTTTGTTCTTTTGTGGCTCACGTCGTCCATGTAGAAAATAGAGTTTGTCTGAGGTGTTGACTTCCTGTTGTAACCATTCAAGTGCACATTTTTCGAATGATTGTCGGTAGGCCTCGATACTTTGTTCGGTTGCGCTACTGAAATCAAGAGGCGGACATTCAAATGGAAATTTCTTGGCGGTAATTAGCACATCTCGAGCCCAAGACCTTTTCCCAGCCACCGCTAGCTCAATAGAACTGTTGAGACTTGCGCGAGCTAAGTGGGATGGTTTCAGCGACGGGAGATACTGCAGATACACCAGTAGCAGTAGAAAGCGGCGGATTCGAAGCGGCATTATTCCAGTCTCAGTAAAGAGGGGTACGAGCATAGACTGAGAGTAAAAATTCAGTATTTGCCGGAGGAAGTCGATTTGAACCTTGCACCTTGCAAAGTTCTTTCGCATGAATATCTTCACTGTCAGGAGCGACATCACATCCATGAATTAGATGACAGTCTACGCGTGCCATGTAAAGATCTTTTAACTCCTTCGGTGTCAACCTGCCGGCTGAATCTTCGATTCCCATGATCCTATGCGCACAATACCTCGCTGTACTTGCTTTGGCCTTATAGTGATCTTCAAACATATTCCTGGTGTCTGTTCTAAAGTTCATATCCACATATTTCTCTTGGACCTTTATAGTCAGAATATTCGCTCCGAGATCCGAGATGGAACGGGAGGCCGGCCGGTGCGTTGCCAAAAATCATAAAAATATGTCTTGATCATGTTGACTACGATGAAATTTTTGGAGCACCAATCAGCAAGTGCGTTGAGTCTTCGCTGCAGTACTGCGGCCGATACAGAGATGGGCAAAATGTCATGTGCCTGCGCCAGTATAGCTATCCGAACATTGGAAAGAATTGGGTCGTCAGGATCTTCTAGCATGACGAGGTCGGCCATGAAGAGATTCCAGAGCACAGGAGATGCAGGGTCGCGGGTGAGTAGGCCAATGAATGCCTTGAATCAGGCTGAATCTTGATCTCCATGCCTGACATAATATTCCATTCGCTCGTATAGCATGCGCAGCCAATCAAAAATCGCACCTCCCATTCCCATACGTATGAGGTTTAGCCATAATGTGGGGTGGTCAGTTGAAGGGAAGGTGTTCGTTGCATCCACGGCAGCAATGTACATGGTGAGTTCTTTCGCGCGTGCCCACTCTTTTACACAGCGTAGAATGAAGGGATTGTTATTCGTTCTATATCCCTCGCGGAAGCCGTTCTGATAGTCTGGGATGTGTCTGCGTGAAGTCGCCCAGTCCGTAATGCGTTTGTGGATTAACAACGTCAAGATTTTCAGGATACAGCTTTCCAGGGCAATTATCCTGTAACTGTCCGAGTCCCAGTTTATCTTTCTTTCCCTTCTTCAGAAGACAAATTATGACCGTTCTGAACCATGTTGAAGGCCCGTCTTGGCGTCGAATGCATTCATTGCACAGATGAGCGAGAGCATCGTTGGGAATTTCGTGGATTTCAGTATATAAAATAGGATCCTCTCCTGACGCGCTGTCCATGCCATGCTTGCGTATTTGATTTTTTACCCAGGCTATGTTATCCTCGGTCCATGGAGCGGAGAAAAACTTCTCCTCGGACGAGTCGGTGGTGGTTTCAGGGATTAAATCAGCAAGCATCCTGTTCATTTTATGCTGTGGTGCATTAAATGATTCTGGGAGACGATTTTCGAAGATATTTATGTAAACGAAGCTTCCAATTTTGATGCATCATGAAATACGCGAGGACATTTTTAGTCGATGTCTCTCCATATCTCTGGGGGTTTATGGCTCTCGCCGTGTCTCTGGGAGAAGCAGCCGGTCTCTGTAGACATGCCATGTCTGTGCGACCAGAATGTGTTTCCAGATATTGAGTGCCACTTGACCGATGCATCAGCGCTGTGGAACATCACCCGCGGAAGTCCGGACCGAGAGGAGGGACCGCGAACCGGTATGTTGGGGCGGGTAAACTCCTGTGGAATCACACAGCAGACGAGATGACAAGCCTCGGAGCGAAACAAAATTGGGAGGAAGCAGAATGGCATCAACGCTGCGGTAAATTCAATTCAGCTTAAATGAGGGGACTCACGGGAGCGAGACGAACCTTGTGAAGAACGTCGAAATCAGATTAGTGCCAGAATAATTGAAGTGGAATTCAGACCCACCAATAATTGAGATAAAACGGAACGGGCACGATTTCGGTATCCAAGGTAAGAATCGGATTTCATGTGAATATGAGACGTACACATAGTAGGATACAATTTCCCCGGGACCTGGCCTGCAAAGGGACATCAGTCGATGGAGTGCGAGTGGCAGTGGAATACGAATATGATGGCACGAAACCTCCGGACGCGCTCGTCCCCTCTCGGATTCCGGACGTCGTATACACCAAATGATACCAAGAACGTAGGTGCACATGTACGCACCATCGATGTGTGAGAGTGCTCAGGGATGTCAAAATGCGCGCTTCATTATTGAGAAAGATGCGGCATGCTTGTGGGACGCTGTCATCCTCCCCGCGGACCCCCGATGCGTCGGCGAAGATGCACGCGATCCTCCGCCTTCTGAACGGACGCACGACACAGATGTATCCAATCGGCTCCCGCGCTAGAGCTTCCTCCAGCGGACGCATCTCGCGCAGCGGATGAAACAGACAGATATCTTCACAAGGAATGGCGGAAAACCGTCTGGCGGAAGGACGTGTGCTCGCCATTTGAGGCTCACAATACGACCGCGGCATAACGGGCAGGAAGTGGATTGTGTCACGGACGTATTAACACTCCGGATACGCGTCCATACACGTTTGGCATCAACGTGGATATCCGCATACATCCAGCGCCCAGAATCCGGATCCTGGGACGTAAGCCAGGGTATGCATCGACTCACAGCGATTTTCGGAGGCGAGATACTCCAAAGCCAGGACACAGCGCAACAATCCAAGGATGAGGCAAAGGCGATGACACTGATCGCGTCCTCGGGAGATGGGGCGAGCGAACTGGAATCGGATATCGATGGCGGGTCCGCGTCAGGGGATAAAAGAGCGGGGGAGGGAATGAGACCCGAGATGCTTGGGCACCCCCGGCGGGATGATCTGCACGGGCGCGGGATCACGACCAAGATCAACTATGGCCGCCCAGTGATGCGGGGTGGTGGTGTCAGAGCGGCCAGAGAGCCGGGATAAGACGATGTGCCGAACCATGTATCTATTATGCTAGGGCATGCGTTGGGAGAAGAAACCACTCACGATAACGTACGATATGAGGCGCGACGATAGGCGGGAAGATATGCGACGGGGAGCGATAGGCGACATGGTGACGGAGAGCGTCAGTGCGTTGCAAGCTGAAAACGAGTCCGGGCCAGGGGAAAAGCGGATGGACACAAGATGGACACAACGACAGCGGCAGTGGTGCGTAGATCCTACTTGGAGGCGTTGCGCTGGCTACTGGAGCATTGAGGAGATTTTCGACAGCAGCGCTCGGCAGCGTTACCCTCGAGCACCGAACGCGATGAACAACCGCAGTGCGAACGAGAATCGAGGAAGAGAGTCCGGCCCGGTCCACGTGTTTGACGCGCCATCACCGTGGGCTAACACAGCCTCCTCTGCCGCTTTCTTCCAACCACCACTTGCGCTAAAGCTTGACCTTGGCCTGACCACGGTTCTTCTGCTTTTGATTCAAGATCGTCGTGGGATTTCCTTCTTGTAGTGCGTCTGCCCTCACTGGGCTTGCATCTCAGGCGTAACTTGTGTGCCTGGGTGCCATCGCCTGGAATCGCGCAACCAACAGCTCTTCCCTGGGCCGAAATTTTGACGGGGATACTCTCTGTCACCGAGCCGCTTTGGATGGGAACCCCAGTCCATGTTCACTGTGCAAGCTCTCCGCCGCGCGGACCAAACTCTCAAATGCACTCCACTAATTCTCCAGGTGCTTCTCGACGCTCCGAGTCTGCGCCAGTATAATCTGCGTCGATGCAACATTGATGATGGCACTAACTCAAGCATCTTTCTCCACACGCTCCCTGCGCTATCACCTCTTCCTATACTGTATTTTTTCATTCAATTCGACCGTCACGCGTCACGCACCCCTTGGTCGGTGTCGAATATTGGTACCGGGTCACGCGTCACGCACCCGCTGGTCGAACCCAAAGTTTGTCACGCGGGCCCCAAATTTGCGCCCGCAGCGTGAAAAAGCCATATTTTTCGTTCGCTGGTCGAATTTTTTCGCGTCTGTCACGCTAAATTTGGCGCTGGTCGAATGGTCGAATTGGTAATTTGGGTCACGCGTCACGCACTAGGTTGAATTGATTGAAATAATGCAGTATTAAATCGGGCGCATGTCTGGGATTTCTTTAGACCGTAATCCCACTTTCGACTGTCTCACTTGTAGCGCGGAAAATTTATCGCTGACGAGGCCTGGTAGTGTTCGGAGCGTGTTTTCAATCCATTATCAGAACGTAATTTGGTTAGATAGCAGAGCGAGCTCGTTCGACTCGAGCCCGGGCCATGCTTTATTGGTCAGCTTTTCTTTCTCGTTTCTCGATCTCAATTCGTTCAACTAATGCAGTTATATGGAGGCAGATATATCTTTGAAAAGGTTTGGTAGCGCTGGGCGTGCATCTGCTTCCAATAATAAGGTCCTATAGTATGACATGGTTACAGCAGAAGATGCTTGTGAATTTACTTTCCCGGTCAGTTGTCTCCGGTGCCGCGCAAAGAGCTACTGATGCCCTACTCGCACGGTAGCATCTTGAGAGGAGATTATGTGAAAGCAGAAGGATTTCCCGATTCGCTCGCATGCGGATACTCCTCATCCTCCTCGTTCAAGTCCGTCCCTCGAGGTTCTAATGTGGGTGATCAGTAAACGATGGTAAAAGAGTTCTACGATTCACTTACCGCACTTTCTCATAATCGCGAGCGAAGCAGGACTGTTGAGGAGCGGCATGACATAATACATCACTCTCCATGCTATGTGTGCGTGATACCCCGTTGTGTCAATCAACCTGTAGACACTGCGCGCCAGTCGGAGCTGGACGCCCTCATCCACCCCACTGTTGGTCATCAGTGGTATCCTGCCGAAATAGTCCAGGGCGTCATCCATGTTCGGCACCTCCGAGCGCCTCGCATATAAACGGGCATAGTTCTCCAGGAAGTCGCTCAAGATCCCGATCCTGGCTTCCTGAATTATCAGGGATATGCGGTCAGAGATGGGAAGATCGCCGCTGGATGAAGAAACCATCGTGCTGCCGATGCCCCGACCGAGCCGAAGGGTCGTTAGATGGAGCTCGAGCTCGCGAATTCCGTCTGATGTCACCGGTGTTTCCGTCTGAAGCGCGCGGATAATGTCTAACCGCATGAGCACAATACACCAGATGGTTGACGCCGAACCAGGCGCACGCTCGAGCGCAAAGACAGCGGTAGAGAGAGCTTGATGGCATTTGAGGGATAGACCACGGCGACAGAGGGAGGACGTTGCTCGGACGAATATAGGTTGCCCGTCCACACCATCAGGTTCCTCCGTCACATAGTGCGCAAACTGTATCCACACTAGGGGAGAATGTTGGAACACGTACTCCAGTATCTCGTCCGATCCGCCGTGGCGGATAAAAACAACGAGACATCGCACTAGATTGGAACCTGTAGGGACCCAGTTTGCAAACAAACCCCTCATAATCGGGTCCGATTCCGGTAATTTCGGGAGAGTCTGATACGCCTCTGTGAGACTCGCGGATACCTGCGGCGACGGGGAGCATCCTTTGGATTGGAGGGTCGCACATGTCAAACGGAACTCCGATACAAGAGCTGTGTTGTACATCGGATTTCCGTGTCTGTCAACCTGAAATAGGTTCGCCATTTTGACGAGGTATTCCATCAAAGTCTCATAGAGTAGGTCGTCTGGGAAATATATGATACAGTTGGAACAATCTTGAATCCACAACTGAGTAGAGGTGCGGTCCTTCAGTTGGGGAGTGTCCTGCAGAAGGCGGTCTAGATTCATGTGCTGGTGTGCGCATACTGGCAGGAAAGGTGTAAGGAGATTTCGCATCTCCCGTAAACCAGCCAATATTCCATCAACTGTTGGAGATCGTCCAGCCGACAGAGCAGCCGAGTATTTGGATAACTTTTGTTGAACTTCGGAGACCCGCCCAATGTAGGCGCAGTATTTGGACCATTTAACAAGTGCCCTAACCGAGGGTAGAAGATTCCGCACTGCTTCTCTGCGGTCATATGGCGTGCTGGCCGAAAGCCATGGTAAGGCAAGCAAGTCGAGATCGAAGGACTGCAATGGTTGTTGGTGACAGCTGTCGGACTGTGCAATCGAGGCGATAGACCAAAGAGCTTTGAGACAGATCAATTGTCTCTGCATCATGAGCTCGCTTGCGCATCCTAGGAGAAATGCCTCCATGCGGGTGTGCAAATTCCCGTCACAAGTGGAGACTGCTCGTATATGGTCATCATAGCGATATCGCCGGCCTTGAGAGTTGTAGAGGAGGTCAGGGATTGCCTCGAGAAAAGGCTCGAGTTCTGCATCATCGCTAAGCGACTTCAACGTCCAACACAGCGCCTGCTTGTCTCGGCGATCGCGGGATGTCGACGGAGACGTGGCATTCCGGAATACAGTGTCCACCATGGTCTCGCCGGAGGCTGGGGTATTTTGTGGCCTCGTAAACAGTGTTCGGAGAGAGGAAATGATGCGCCACAGTGCTCCCGAGATGGGGGTGCGGTACGGACAGTCAAGGCTATAGAGTGGAAGGACCGTAAAAGTCGCATATATCAGTGCCACAAGTCCCAGAGTCGCGGCTGATATTATCATAACAAGCCTGTTGATGGGGAGTAGGAAGGCTACGAGGCCGGCAAAAAAGAACAGGAGAGAGATGTGGAGGAGGAGGGGGATGGCGCACACCACCAAATGCATGTCGAATCGCTTGAGCCCATAGTATAAATACGAGAATATACGGGCACGAAGAATGGGCGATGACCGCATGTCGGTGCGATGAAGGAATTCGCGCGACCACTGTTCCACGAGTGTCGCAATGAGAGCACATGAGAGGCTGAGGCCGGGACTGATGAACCACAGAGCGTTGCATATCAGGGCTGCGGTAGGGACAACAAAGGTAGGGGTTGGTGCAGGGGTGAATGTGGTTCCTTCGGAGGCGGCCAAGATTTGAAGCGAAATCTGTGTTAGAACCTGGTGCGAGAGATCTCCAGAATCCGGAGTGAGCGTTTTGTAGCTCTCGATAACGAAGGCAGTCAAGCTCGCTGAATACAGCCCAGCCTTGCAGTAACGATGTTTCAGCGCTGAAGAGGTCTACACCGCTGGGAGTTTGGACGTACAAATATCAATATTGAGTCCATGTTGCTCCGCCAACTTTCTACGAGGGCCTTGTCGTATTTTTCGGCTTCGCCGACGTAAATCGACCAGATTTTTGCACTCGCTGCCTCGGTGCTAGCATCACTTTCTGCCCGTGATCTCGTGAGATCGGAGGTGAAAACCGACGAACCAGGTTACGGACCTTGGTGAGGGAGGACGGTTTCAATTCCTTGCTCAGGATCGGACATGGGTAGATTCAAAGGGGTGAGTGCAAAGACGAGACGCAAAGGCCTTGAGGCATCCACAAGGCGAAAAGCTGTCAAACAAAGCTGTGACGCCGAAGTGATCCGAGATGGGATGAAAGACCGAGAAATTAAAATGATGAGAACACGTATCTTTAACGATAGAAAGCGGCTCGTATCTCCCTCGCTGCGCACAGTATCAATGGAGGTAACCACGAAGTCAAGGAGGACGGACGAAGGAGACCTGAATGATCCCGAGAATTCAGACAGAACAGCACCACGCATCCGCAGAAACCTAGAAGGATTGCAGTCGTGACGGAGACGGTTCGAGGATTCGTAGCCCGGGAAGAGAAGTGCATCGGTACCAGCGTTCGTAAAGCGATTGGGCAGTTGGAAGGAAACCAAAAGGAAGCGCCAAAAGCACCGTGCCGATCAGCCGAGACTGTCTGGCGCACGGACCACCAATACACCGCCGCTGATTTGGAATCAATCCTTGACGGAATTGGACTTGCGACGGATCGATTGAGGAGGATCGCCAGGGGCGTGTAAGGCGGATGAATACGTGCACAACCTACCAGAAAATGCACAACAGCGACATGACATGTATGATGAAGATCCAGACGTTGGGAAATCTCTGAAGATGAAGGCGTCGGGGTAGAAGAGCCTGTTCATAATTATAATGCGAATAATCAGATAGCACATGACTGCCCAAACAGTTTCTGGGTTCAGTCACGACGGCAGCACAATGGCTGAAAGGCTCACCGCAGGTCTGAATTACCACGATTGCCAAGTCAATTACTGCGAGACGATGAGCCCGCCATCCAAATATGCTATGCGGTATTAGAATTGGAGTTGACACTTGGAACATATCACCCACATGATACTGTGATGTAGGAATATCAGGGAGTAAGAGGCGATTGCTTGAAGTGAGATCAGGGAGGCAGGAATTATTACAAGATCCCATGGGGAATCATCTCGGTAACGGCTGCGGCCCATCCCAAGATACTCGCTGGTGCAGCTGCTGAGAAGCAGGAGAAAGCGGAGATTATACACCCTGAAAGCGGGACTGAACAAGAGACTTCGGAGATTGGTGAACCCGAGCATGTTATGAAGGAGAAGTCCGGTGTCGGCGTGGGCTTAAATACCCACCGCACCTCGGAAGTTGAGTGCATATTACATCAAAGACTGAGGTCTGCCTCTGATGTATTGTGGATCACATCAGTGTTGTGATGTTCTGATACCAGACATGAACCTCGCCGTTAGAGAGCCGAGAATTGAGCAAACCTCGCGAGGTTCGAACACAGGGCAGGAATCCAGGCGTCGAATGGCAATGGTGGATCGAAGTACGAGGAGGCCGGAAACTAGATGGCTAATCCCGCCCCAAGTGTCATGTATACAGAACCATCAAAGGTGTGTCGGGAAGAGCATTAACGCGAGATAACTCGTCTGTCATCGACATATCATCTCACAATAATTGATATCTGGGTTGGCACAATTGGCACCTCACAGCTATGTATTCGTTATGAAATGATCAACAGGCCTGTCCCAACAGCTTTCATCTGGAAAATAGCAGATGTCTTGGGACGTCTCTGGGAGACACGAGAGACCACGGAGAGCCAGGGACTGCCCCCTGACTCTGCGATACCACGGTAGACCAATAGATGGGCTCTTGGGTATATGCATTGCCACTTCACATTCCTTTCTTATCTGTTTGCCTCCATGTAAGATTTTTGAAGCCTGCGTCTGGTGTTGGCGGGGGCTTAAATGCCTACTGCATCTCGGAAGTTGAGCGTTTATTACGTCAAAGATTGAGATCGTCGTCTGATGTATTATGGATCACGGCAGTGTTGGGATGCTCTGATACCAAACGTGAACCTCGCCGTTAGAGAGCCGAAGATCGGGCAAACCCCGCGAGGTTCAGAGGCAGGGTAGGAATCCAGGCGTCGAATGGCAATGATGGATCGAAGCACGAGGAAGGCTGGAAACTGGACGTCTATTTACGCAGGATCAACTGTCATGTATAAGAAAAATAAAAAATGTGCGGGAGAAGAGCATTAACGCGAGATAACTCCCCTGTCATCGACCTGTCATCCCACAGTAATTGGCATCTGGTTTGCCACAATTGGCACCTCACAGCTGTTCGAATTCATTTACGAGTACTTATGTAAGTAAGTGATCGTCCATTTAACAAACTGATATGAGGATTTCGCGACCTCTCTCAATCCTTGTTCCATTTTTCGTGCCTGGTAAAATAGTGGCTGTGTTGAAGGCTTTTTACCAACTTTTACTACAATTTTTGTGATATATTAGTGATGGTATCCCCCCAACGAAATCTGGAGGTCGCCTGTTCGACTCCCCACATCCATATTTCTTTTAAATCCTTCATTTCCCCTTTCTCCTTATCACTCATATTCATTGTCTTCTTCGTAGATCTGTTATTATTTTATTTTTAGCCAACCCTATGACTCCTCGTATCGCGTGGTAAGTCATGGATGATTAAGAAAGCCCGGCACTTTGTGGTCCGGTGTGAGATTATAATTTATTGGCCTGACTCTTGCTGGCTCAGGGACTCAACATGGACTGTTATTTTTTTGTTCTTGTTCTCTTTACATATTCGTGACCTGCAGAGTTGATCATCTCCACAATTAGATCACTTTCTCCTTCAGCATTTTTTTTCTTCTGGTACTTGATCGTGGGTGACCACATAAAAAACTCATAAGTACAAAGTTCCTGCCAGGCACCGCCGCGGCCCCACACCCCAAGTATGAAATGATCAACGGGCCTGTCTCAACAGCTTTGAGTGCCACTAGACCCGATATATCAGCGCTGTGGAACATCACCCGCGGAAGTCCGGAACGAGATGAGGGACCGCGAACCTGTATGTCAGCCCCATCTATTTCTCAGTTCTAGCGACGCAGGGCTCAAACCCACAGATAAGCAAGCAACTCACTTCGGCAGGAACTTCGGGTACTCCCATTAAAGAAATGACCAATGGCCAGTTCACACCTGCACAAATTTTATCCACCTCAATATATATCATCATCACTGCGCGCCGCAAGCGTCGTATGATTGCGTTCTCCCAAGATCTTGTATGGATGTGGGTTGAAATCCGTTAGATTCCCCAGCGAGAACTTCCATCATGAAGATCGTCTTCACTTCCTGGAGGTTGCATTATCATTAGATTAGAATACGAGATGAAGGTTAAGATTGGCACGGTTCATCAATAACGCATTGTGCCCGTCGTCGAAATATTGTAGAATGACGCTGAAATGTAGGTATTTCCAGGAGGGACATGATTTTTTGGTGCGTAATACTAACAATGATTAATGCGGAATGAAATAGATGGAAAGAGATACCGAGGCGGGAAACCGGGTGGTCTAGGACGCCTCCGTTCTGTTTCTGACGAGACTCAGTCGTTAATATTCTATAGAGAAGTCGGAGCTACAAGAAAGAAGCCAAGATGCCTGAGCGCGTGGTTAAAACGGGAATATAAACGACTTACGCAGAGGACGTGGAGAGCGTGCGGATCGCGGCCAGATAGTAGCATACTTCGACGAGAATCAAATCGAACTGCAGGGTAACCGGCAGTTCTCCCCGCTTGGTAGGACATCTTTGAACATAAAATCTATGTTTGAAATTAACCGAGCGGAAAACATCAAGGACAACGACGCACAAGTTTAAGACGCACACGTTCTGCGCTGGGGACCATATTAGGTCGGAGGGATCCCACTGCAGATGAGACGAGAGGCCTTGAATCGAAACGAAATTGGAAGGGAGCGCCATAGCAAACAGCCCAAACCGAATTCGGAGGAAATATGTGCAGCAATCCAAGGCAAGGATACGTCAGATGCGGCATGCGAAAGATGGCGTCCCCGGCAGAGGGTGCCAAGCGAACTGGAATCGGATATCGGTGGCGGGCGCGCGTCAGGGGATAAAAGAGCGGTGAGAGTTATCCTGGGTCGATGCTCCAGGTGCTTGCGCGCCCACGCTCCGCACGGGCGCGGGATCAGGACCAAGATGTGCGCGCATAGCTACCCAGTCGGATGATACGGGATGGTAGCGTCACATCGGATGGCCCGCCGGGTCGGGAGAATGTCGAGCGGAGCCATGAGACCTCATGAGGCCTATGCCATCGTATGCGTTGGGAGAAGAAAGACGGATGAAATAAGCGACGATAGCGGGCAGATATGCGACGGAGGCAATAGATTTGATTATAGGCGACATCGCGGAGGGGAGCGTCACGTTGCAGGGCTGGAATCGAACCGGGGCCAGTGGTAAGGCGGATGAACACAAGATCTATGAGATACTGCGGCGAGTCGGCGACTACATGTGAAAAGCAGAAGAACCACGGTCAGGCTGCGGCAAGCAAGTGGTGGTCGGAAGAAGGCGGACGAAGAGGCTGTGTTGATTTGATGGCGCATCAAACCCGTGGGCCGGTTCTCCTCTCGTCGATTTCGGCTCTGTTGTGGTTCTCCTACGGGTGTTCCTGTGCTCTATTGACGTGCCGCCCACGAAGCTGCAAATTTCTTCCTCAACGAATGTCTCCGCCCTGAGCACACGCCCCGAAATACAGAGCGTCTATCGCCCAACTGCCAACGTACCTTGCTAATGTCTGCCACTTCAAGTCGGACGTCTCACCGCGCCCAAGCCCCGTACTTAGGTATCTTCTACTGACGTTCGTGGTTCACATGACTCTACGGCTTTTTTGTTTTGTTCTTACGTCGTTCACCAAAAAATCGTTCACACAAGCGTCAAGGGAGATACAAAATAAGCGTAACATGCTGGCGTTACCCACTACTGCAAATGTGCATCGAGGAACCGGTGGGCGTCTGAGGTCTAAAAAATATACATAATGAGTGCCCGGAAGCTCTCGAGAGGAAATGGAATACGGACCGTGTGGGCACATTGACTGTACTGCTGCGCAACGCCCTTCCACTCCGCAAGTAGCTTCGCGGCCATCCATTCAGAGGATAGATCCTCCAACCAATCCGCACTTGAGTCTTTCAACCGCTCAATCAGGTCCCGCGTCTGCGACCAGAAGCGGATCTGCTCTGACGTGACGTCCTGTGCGCGCCCGACCACACTCCGCATGGATCGCAAATTGTCGGCAAAGACATGCCATGGCTGGACCGCCGTGAGGCCTGCGGGGAAGCATATGTGTGTTCCGGTCAGGAGGGATTCGATTGGAATTAAGCCGAGCGGTATGTACCAGCGACAACGTCCTTATGGTGCGCATCTGCATTCAACCCTAGACCAGTGGCTGCAGTACCTGTCAACGGAGCAACGGGGGGGAAGGCGAAAGAAACGACTGCCAGCGCCCCTGCCCAAAATGTGGATCGTTTACGGCGGCGCCTCGATTTGTCGATGGCATTCTGCGCTTCAGCAATGGCGCGATCGACGCGCTGTCCGTGTGTCTGGGTCTTCATTTGCACCTGAACAAATGACCGGATAAGTGCGGAGCGTTCAACTTCGGGTTGACTATGCATGACAGACGAACCTTCTCGAGATCTGTTTGGACCGCGCCGAAATGCCCGTGCATTTCTGTCGCATTGCCCAGGAGCTGTATGATTGGTTTGTCGAGCGAGCGTGCGATATCCGGGACGTGTTTCGTCTCAAGTTCTCCCGCGACGAATCGGTCCAGCACGTAGATAACGTTGTTCGCGACCTTAGTTCCCGCGCGGGCGTACGCCTCGCCCCGTTCGAGACTCAGACGGAAGTTAGCGCCGGTGTCGAAGAGCGCGGTCAGGAGCTCCGAACGCAGCGCCTCGATCTCCAGGTTGGGTGACGACCTGATATGACGGGACAAATTAGGGCGGGAGATATTGAGGGACAGGCGACGTACTGGGCCCTGATGGCCACTGTCTGGGATGCAATGGCTGTCGCTGCAGTGAGGCCATCGCAGATGGCGTCCAGGGAGCCTGGAGGGGGTGGATTCAGGGCCATGGTGCACGGGCCCACGCCTACCATCCCCAAAAGTGGCCAGAATAGCTGCATTGTGGGCTAAGAGGCTTGTATTGGACGGCATATGCATTCTGTATGCGCTTAAATACTTGCTGGTAACACGTTGGCAACTATGAATACCAGGGTGTATATTAATCAAGTGATGCAGGCTGAATGGAAGCGAAGATGGACCGTAACGTTGGAACTTGGAGATGAGTATCATTGCGTATATGAATCAAGCGCTGGGAACGAATGGAAGCGAAGATACCTTCCTGCTGATGGAGATGGCGGAAGTTGAAGGGTTTTGCGACATTGCGTATGCCACGTTCTCTTTGTGACATGCGTACATCGTATAAAGGATCCGACTTGCGGCGGGCCATTGTCCGGTCGGCACAAGTGTTCCAGCACTCACCAATACCACGGCGATCAAAAAGAAAAGATAGGTCGAGTTCGACGGCTCCTAGAACATCTTCTAAATACTTGGTGTACTAAGAATGTGCGCGAAGCGGAGCTGAACCCGGACTATCTCTTGGCGTGCTAAATCTCGTTCCTGTAGTATATTGAAAATCATCATGGTCCACGATCCAAAAGTACCGCTGTTGGGACAGAACGCGGGAAGGGGTCCTGATTAATTTGATGATTCGGGTGGTTCAATCGCAGGAAAACGTTGCCGGAACGCTCCGAGAACAGGATGAGAGTTTCAGGTTCTGTCGGCGCTGATCTGAAACAAAATGGAACTTGAAGTTAATTAAACAAACGAAATGAACACGCACTTGCTACAAGACTGAGGTAACCTAGGCCATACGACGGCAGTGTGACTGTTCATAAGGCATCCAGTGCATCGAAAAAATCCACCGAAATGGACAAGGAATCTACGTGGTATTATCGCCCTAGTTATGGTGCCACGTGAGGCATTGACTGCAGTGCAACTTCGTCTGATCCGCGTTCTGCTTGGAGTTAAGCACCAAACTGGATGGCAATTGCCGAATGTAAGCCCGAGTCTATTTTGACCGGAGTCTTCCTCAGAACATGCGACAGGCATGTTATAAGTTTGAAACGGAGAAGGCTATTTATTAATAAATCTATTCAGTCATGTCCATGCGTGGAACACGGTGTTCTGCTGCGGTGGAATTTGTCTAATAATGGTCAATGTCTAAGTTTGTCTCCAGTGGCGCTGGAACGGCGCCATGGAAGCTTGTTGTCCCGACACAGAACTATTTCTGTCCAGATCTGATTTATGCCGCACTTAGCACATTGCAAGTGCGGAACACAAGGCCCATGTGCGGCACATCTGCAGCACATTTCCGCCAAATGCGACACAGTCTCCACCATCGGGAAAGCAAATACTGGGGGTTACCAATTCAGCGACCACAGTGAAACAGCATTGGGGATATCCTACGCTGTCCTATCCAAAGTCTGGAAGGCTTTTGATTTCAATGGTTCACGGAGCCCGGAGACAGCTATGCCATGGTTGTACTGTATCAGCTCGGTGCTGCTACGGTCTCGATATGGAGTTTATAACGTGACAATCACCGTTGGCTTCACTGTCATTTTCTCTGGAGCTGTCCATGAATCCCTTATGTACGCTGCACAAGGTGCCAGACAGAGCTTCACAGAGGATGATATCCCAGAGAGTAAGGATGCATTAGAGGATATTACCTGCATCCTGGAGGGCATAGTCAGAAAAATGCCGATCACACCTGCGGATTTGGAGCAGAACAGGGAGTGTTGGAGAGCCTTGCGAAATGAGTTTGATGAAAAGATCAACACGTTAAAAGAATCATTGCAGTCTATGTCTGCATCTGGGGTAACAACGGCATGGTATATCTGTGTTCATTTTCGTTGAATAATAGTTTGTTGACTAGTGAGACCATTGTGGAATATGAAGACAATGAAACAGTGTTAGGACAATATAGGTAAGGTTGGGTGAGGTGGTTATTTCCGCGGATAGAATGGACTGCATGGGAAGATGCTGAATTTAGGGAAGCAAGTGTTTCCAGGGGAATTTTCGCTGCTTCCGGCGTCTGTGTTTCAATTAGGAGTCAGCCCAGAGTATGGGACAATGAGCGTTGAAATGTTTCGTGATGTGCGAGTCTTTATTCGCGCGTGGTAAATCAACGAGGAAGGGACAAAGAAAGAGGGTCAGAGAACATGAACCTGGTGAACATTCTATTCCTAAAATCCAGCTAGATACATAGTCCTGTTGGTATCCACAGTAAAAATCGAATTTGAATGTGAGAGGTACGTACCGGGATACAGCCGAGCTCCGCTTTGTGATAGTAATGGCACCGCGTTTGCGAAATAAACACGCAGGGTCGACGGGGTGGAATGGAGTAAGAGGATACGAATATCTCACGCGCGCGCTCGATCGCTCACACTCAAGATAAGAAGAATATAAGTACACATACCATGAATATGAGTGAGTACAGAGTAGACGCGCACGAAGAAGGCGGTCAGAAATCAAATCAAATCCACACGGGGATAGCTTTAAAGAGAAGGTAGGGGAGTGCTCGGGGATCTGAGGATTCCTCGCGACGGATCGTATTTAGTTCCATTGAAGGCGACATGGGTGCACCTAATCGGTGGAGAAGGTGCGGTGCGCATCCCAGACGCGCGCAGTACTCTCCCTGCGACGGACGCTTGCCGTGCGCGATTCACCCGTCCGAATATGATTGTCCTGCGGCGTACGAGATGCGTACACAGACCGCGCGCCATCGCCAAAGCCAACACGACACAGATCCATAACTGCGGAAATATGCCGGCGACGTGGATACGCGAATTCTCCGACTCTATTGATGGGTGGCCAGAAACAGACGCGACGTGTCCCAATTTAGCACACATATTTCGTCGATTTGAGTGCGTAGGAAGGTATATAGACCTTCCACCCTCCTTTGAGTCATTTTCTGAAGGGTAATGGTACAGAACTCAGGTAGATGGAGCCAATTGATTATTTACTGTACAGAATAGCTCTGAATGGGCTAGGACGAGGATAGAGGAAATTATATAAGTTTCTGGCTCTATCACGCGGTCCAGTATGTATAGAACTCCTCCCCTCCAAAATACCAGCTTCATTGGCCATGATCTGGGCTTGCTAGTTGAAATCCATTCCCAGGAAGGCCTAGAGCCTTAGATGATGCAAAATGAAACTTTTTCACAAATTCGTCTGTATCACTAATTGCGCACAAATTATTCCAGAAGATCTAGCTAGGTTTCAGGTCAGCCGGATCAAAGCTCGTGGAGATAAAAGCAATTCTTTCGCGAGGATCAAAAACCGCCCAAAATGGAAATTTTTGTGTCGCGCCTTCGGTACTGCCAACGGCTGTAAGTTTGCTCAATCAATTCACATTCCAATGCCAATCAGTGTTCAAATTTTGTTCTGTTCAACACAAGAATGGGAGGGCCCGTCAGCTGCAGGGATGAGCAATGTTGAAACACTGTTCAAGTAACGTGTTTAAACAAATCACAAACAAGGATTGAACACCGATGAACACTGTTCAAACGGACTGCCAAAAAGCACGGGCACTTGGGGGATTCGCACCCAAGACTTTTCAGTGATGGCAAGAGATAGGAATGGGGAGCGACATTAACCACTGCGCCATAAAGCTGACATGGTTCAGTGGCACTGTAACCCAGATACATTGATAGCAGGCTTCATCCCATCCTTTTTTCTGGCTCTCTCAAGTCAATTTTCTTCTTCTTCCCATGACAAGGGCCCACACCCATCTGAGAGGCATCAAGAGGTGAGGTGGATAAATTTTCAGGCATCCGTTACAACCCTAATGATGCATAAAAGAGCATCGATTGCACTCAAATTGCACGCCAGTTCCTGTGAGTTGTCCCGGTGGTTTGTTTTTTAGTGATAAGGTTCACCTAAATTAGATTGAAATAATAGACCATCCTCTGAAGCGGTAATGTTCTGACATGCTAGATTAATGAATGCACCACTGTCATCCCAAATATCAAGCCAACCAAATTGGATGAAACTGAACCAATTTGTGGTGCTTGGTTCAATCTTATAAGGTTTGAACCATTTTTGCATTGAGAGGGAAATATCTGAATGAGTGGTAATGTTGATAGAAGGCTTCAGACACTGGCTGCACACCACGTGTTGGACTTGGGCAAATCCGAAATGCATCTTTGATGACAGTCAGATACAGGGCAAATTGTTTTCACTTCAGGCAAATGCCTGTTTAGCTCACTTGGTATGTCGATATACTCTTACAGAGCACCGTTTCACGGAGGTCATCTGTTCGACCCTCGGAGTAGCCTTCTTTTTCGCGAGCTGTTCAAACCGTTCAAAGGGTGTTTATTTAGGTATACTTGCAAGTTGCAGCCGGAATGACCAAGGAGTAATAAATCCGATTCCCTGTCGTATCCGCGCTCCAAAATTTTAGTTGGGGAAAATACTTGAGTTCGTGAGGCACCGCACGGCGCAATCAGAATTGCACACGTAGGATGGTCCGTGCGCTCTGTATATATTTGATGGGACTTTGATGGCGGTTCGTGTCTTTTCCTCCACTCCGTCATCATGTCGTCGCGCGTCTTGCTTTACTCCGTTTCGTCCTCGCTCCTCAAAGTGCAATCTCAACGCCCCAGTCCATAGCGCAAGATACTCAAGTTGTCTGATGTTCTATTCAAAGCTCTTCAAGTCCTCAAGCTGTGCCTCAAACCTGCGAACGTCTCGAGCAATCCCTCCACCATATCTTGCAAATTCCTTTCTCTTGTTGTTCTGGTTTCAGGTCTACACAACAGCAGCAATCCCTCCAAGCCATTACTGCCGTCTTTGTACCTCGTCGGGCTGGTCGGGCTTCTCACTGGGACGTCGGTCCGGGATTGGTCGTTGCCCTGATGCCGCTCCCTCCTCGTGCATCCGTCGCACCCTATCTATATTTTTTCTCTATGTAAAGTGCCGTACATTAGCGTGCAATATATTCTCTTTTATTTACTCCAACGTCGGGTTCGCGTGCCCAGTGGCAATCAAGGGTTCCAAATTGTGGGTTTACTCGACTCACAACCGCAAAACAGGCTTTATCTGCGCTCACAACCCAGTCAACCGTCACAAGAATTTTGAGCTTCGCCATCGTCACACATGCAGATCTGCGATCAAAAGCCGTCGCGATATCGCTCACAATAATTGTGTGAATTGTGTGGATTATGAGCATCGCAAGCGCTTATACGCGCTCGCAACTTTTTTCCACATTTGGTGATGACTGAGGTTAGGAAGAGAAACCGGCCCGGTACTCACGTGTTTGATGCATTGCATGGGGATGAAGCAAAGACGTCAAAACGAAAGCCGTCCATTTCGTTCAGAGGATAGATAATGTTGAAGGGCTTTCTTGATATATTTTTCCCTCCAATCGTGCATCTCAATCTGCTCAAGGAAATGGGAATCGATTTCACTGCTAGACAGATCCTACTCCAATAATTCTACGGCAACTAACTTTATCTGCTACAACGGGTGTGTTTGGCACCCATTCGAGAAGGTTCTCAATATCACTGTGAAATGCGTACCGTATTTTTTGCCAATGCTCGACTTCTGCATGCTCCTCCTCCGCCCATGTATCTTCGGGCGACTGCCAATCCTTCAGCTCACTCACGATCATCCATCCCAACCTAGACAACAGCTCTGCAGCGGCCGTTACCGTGTCTTGCAAGTCATGATTCAGATCGAGTGCCATAGATGCTCTGTCGGCCGCATGCATGACTGCATCGCCTAGCCGGACGATTATGGTGTCCTTGAACTGCTGAGACACGGGTTGTAGTCGCCAGTCGTTCCTCCATCTGCTCAGCTTTACCGGGCGAATTCTTGCCAGAAGGGCTATTGCAACCGTGCACTCAATGCGGGGAATAAGATGATACATTTCCTGTTTGGGTGGAATATCAAACTGGTCCCAAGCATTTTCCAGTGCCACAAATGCCATCGCGATGGGCCTTTCGTCCCCAGAATGCTCGCCTTCTGTCACATTTATATCCCAAACACGAGAGAGGACTGCACAAAACTCCTGTGTTGGTGTTTCCCGCTCCCGAATTTCCAGTAGTCTAGGTAAATGTGCAAGCCAGCCAGGCAGATCTTGGTGGATTGTTATTCTCCATTCAGGGATATTGGATAATTTGTTACCCAGAGCAATGTAACAAGCGGTGATGTACGGTTTTTAACCCATCGATGTCAAAGTCTCCGAGTCTAGCCCAGACAGACTGTTCTTGCAATACCGCTCGGAGCTCGTTGTCCTGGAACCAGTCATGAGCAGCTGAAAGTACGCGGAAAGTAAGGTATCGCGTTTTTTCGCTAAAGTCCCCGACATCGAACGTTATAGGTGCCAACAGGGCTCGAAGGGCAATGGTGGATGGCTTGGTTTGAATCGGGGTATAACTGAAAAGGACTTGTATGAGGTCATGTATGAGCATTGTATTCCCGAGTTTTGAGGCGTCAAGCTCTTCGAGACATCTGTACACCCACATAACATCTGCTGTTGAGTTGGTGGGGACCATGTCGCTTGGGTCCGGAAAATTAAGTGGCCACTGACGTACAAGTGCGAGCAATGCGGTAGTGGTGGACAGCCTTAAAGCATCGGTGGCACAAAGGCAGTACACCGCATGCCTGAGACTGCTCGATTCACCAACGTTATAGCAGAACTGATCGGGGTCAAGATTGAATTGTAGAATTCGACTGATAATTGCTTCTGCGTTGTCGGGATCGAACTCATTAGTTGCATCCTTGAGGCTTCGCGTAACGTTCTTGCACAAACGGGTGAGGAGGAGAACACAATAATGGCTGGACAGAGTATCAGCTGTGGTCACCATGGAAACGACGATGCTCACCTCTTGTTCATGCGCGAGAGATCACACTGAACCGCAGGCACAAAGAAGGAGTTCATACAGAAAAGGAAGTCTCCAAAGAGTGAAAGATCAAAGGATGAGCTTGCATCAGTATGAAACTGTGCAAGGAGCTTTCGCAAGCTTTGCCACTTGAGGTTCTTTTGTAGTGCGGTGAAGCGGAGGGTCCACTGGGTGACCCGGTTATTGGAACTGCTGTAGCATATCCAGAGGTCTGATTTATGGAAAAAGTTGAACAATGACCGCAACTCGTCGTCCGCCCCAGATATTGTGTGGGGGCCAAAGGTCCACATGTCAGACCACCCCTCCTGTCTGTCAGTGACCATCTCCAGTACACCGAATGCCTTGATACAGTCCTTGGCACGACCCCCCATACCTTCGCGGAGGATATCATCATTGAAGCACCGGTTGAACATGTCGGACAATCGTCGCAGGCATGGTCGAAGATCAATGTTTATGGGCCACTGGAGGTCAGGGACCACTGCGGCGGCAGCCTCAACTAGTCGAGGATCGGTGGATGTTTCCAACGCCCACACGACAGCAGGTACTTGCTCTGATGGTTCTGGGATGTTGCCGAATATAGGTACGGGCTGCACAGGACGAGATTCCCCCGACTTCCTGCGATGAAACTGGGGCAGAAGTGGGGGGACAACTTTCATGAAGGAGGAGCAGGTCGACCAGGCACACGAAAGGGAACACTGGAGCGGGTGGAAAGCTGCGTGCCAGAGCCCACCCACCACCGCAGTGGCTGTCCGTCGTGATAGCGGGACTAAATTTATTGTCGCGCGCAGAAGGGCCGTGAGTGATGTCTGGAAGGGAGAATCTGGCGAGGTCAGAGCCGAGATGACCATCAGGGTGTACAGGATCAACCCCAGGGACGTTAATCCCAGAACAATCACAGCGATGACATAGTGAATTGTCCAGAGATAGATAGAGAGTGCCACGGCGAAGAGCAGGAGTGAAAGCTGGAGGAGGAGAGGGAAGATGTGCATGATTAGGTCGAATTTCCAGCGTCGCAATCCATCGAATTTGTGCTGCCGCTCGAGGCCGCGTTCTTCAATTGTTCCTCTCTCGCCGACAGAATCGTAGTGAAGAAGCCACTGCTTTCCGAGAACAGCAAGTAGTCCGGCGAGGAGTGTGGAGAGTAAACTGAAATATAGAAGACTCTGAGCAACCACAATGATGGTAGGGGGGCCCGTCTGTGGGGAAATTTGCATTCCAAGGGGGATGCCAGTGATGTTCTGGACGAGGATCATAAGGAGGGCCTCCGTCGTCGCGTTCGGGTCCGGCTGAAATTCGGGTTGGATCTGAATAATGAAAGCAGAGCTGACAGCAGAGAAAAGACCCGCCTCGTATCATACATCAGTTGGAAGGACCAAAGGCAAAGAATGTAGAGACTCACAAATATTAACGATGTGTCCAAATCATTCCCATATTTCCGCTGAAATTCCTTGTCAAACTCGTCCGCCAGCGTCTTGTATGCCGTCCAGAATGCTGTTGTCTTGTCGCTTAAAGGAGGTTGTTCTTCAACGGTTTGGACCGCCGTACTCATTCTCAAGATTATCAGTGCCAAAATAGAAATACATGATCAAGGCAGTACTCACCTGTCGAGCACGGCCTTAAGGCTTCCGCACAGGCATCAAGTTAGAGAGAGGCAAACGGAATGAGGGTACATGTTGCACCTTTGCGACTGCTCGCTGCTGGTCTCGCGTAAGCCAGCAAAGGAAGACTCAATTGTGGCGATCAGTCTTCAAGGACATCGTTAGCGGCTGAACACGCACGGTACACACACTCGCACCTCTGGATATCCGATAGGCCTTCTGCCGTGGGAGCCTCAACTGGCTCCGCCGCTGGAATAGCTGGTGTCTGAGAGGGATTCGGCGAAGTTGTCATTGAAGAAAAGGGTGCTGGGCAGCCTGAAGAGGTGGTAGGAGATTCGAAGAGTTTGCACGTTGCACCATTGTGTTCGGGTCCAATCCATGACATTTCTCGTATCTTGGAATCGGAGTGCACCGGTTTGCCCTCCTCTACCTGCCCAGCCCTCCCAGCGCCGACACCACCGAGTTTACGATTCATTTCCCATCCCGGCTGATGGACAGCTGTCTCTTTCCTCCGTGGTTTCATCCCAATGCTGGGCACTCTCCTCTCCTCCCTCCACCAACACGTCGAATGACCCCGCTTCCAGAACGAAACTATGCTGCACACCTCACAGCTTTGGGATTTCTTTTGGACAGTCCCCATCTAATTATGATTTTCTTCCCACTGTCCCGTTATGTCCGCTGCTTCCCCGAGCAAGCTGCCTTGAAGCTGCCACACAGCTGGGAAATCTTGCCCTGATTTGAAGAATCTGGGCAAACTGGTTGGTCCCGTGGTCAACAGCTCAACACAGCTTTCGCCTACAGCTCAAAACCGTGCTGATGAGTGTAGCTTGAACACTATATTGAATGCTCAGGTGAAAGAATGGAAGACGGGATTTGCTCGAGAATGAGCTCGGGCTCGCACACACGCGATGCTCTCAGACAGCATCGAACGCAGACGTGCAAGATGCGGAAAATGGGCACGCGTATAATATCCTTCGTCGCGCGCCAGATTTTCTTCCGGCTGACAGACAGTGCGTTCTTCCTCCGGCGACACACACTGTGTTCTTCCTCGAAGGAATATACGTCAAGTCGCGCGTGAAGGACCCGTACGTGATTCTACCACGCCAATGAATCCTTCAGCGTCGTACAAGACGCCCACACGGATGCGCGCTATTGCAAAATGCAACACCACGCAGATACACATCCACGCGTATATTCAGTCAACGTGGATATACGCACAAATCTAGCGTGCGAGAGGCAAATCCCAATGAAGGAGGGGGTATCAATGTTGCGACCCGCGGACAGCTAATTTTTTTTTGCGACTCCGAGCGCGTTTTGAGGGAAGGAGGTTCAGGAAATGGGACGCAAATGAAGAGGCGCAACTCATCCTCAAATGGAGCCAGAGGAAGCACGCGTCGAGCACCGATGAAAGATAATGCGTTCGGGTCGGAAAATATCAAATAGGCAGTGAACGCCACTTGCGGCAATGGTTCATCCAATGTATGTACGTAGGCACGCAGAACAAAAACGCCCCCGAGGTAGGGGCGTGAAACTCTTGGAAGTGCAGCACTATCCTCGGCGGAAGACTCATCACCGTTTCTTGCGTGCAAAGCCGCGCAGGACTGGCATCGTGCTCTTGATGCCCTGCGGAGACACGGACGTAGAGGGGTTGAACAGAGACGCAATCCTGCGGAGGGCGCCGTACGGACAGGAGCGGGAGACGCCAACACGACGCAGATCCATAACTGCGAAAATACGCCGGCGACGCAGATACGCGAATTCTCCGATTCGAGGAGGGTCATTAATCTTGGGGTCCAAGGATGGATAACACGCCGGCTGCCAACGATTTGCGGGAGAAAGGAGATGCAGGACCATGGGGACACCGGGAAAGCCGGGCGCAACACGAGTCTAAATGCAAGAACAAGATGCGCGCAGATGGGGGGATCATGGGGCACAGCGATTATAGACGGGTCATTCGCGCTAGTGGTACAGAGCGGAGGATGTGAGTAGCGGTGCGCGACAGGTTCGGATCAAGATGGGCACTGCGGAAATGGCGCTCGAGCGATTGGACGCTCCTCAGCTCCAGCGGATTCGTCGTCACGTCACGTAGGCAGCGGAAAGTCTCGCGCAGATGCGGCCGCGCGCGCGATCATGACGGGGAGGAGTGCCTAGATGGGAGGTTCTGAGAGGCCTTGGTAGATGGTGTTTGTGGAGAGACTCAGAGATTCTGCAGCTTCGGTGTGCGAGAACGTGTCGAAGCAGGTGGAGGGTGATGCGAACCAGTGGAAAGAGTAAGGCGTGATGGGGCGCAGAGGAGAGACATTAAACGAGATAAACTGGCAGCGGGCTGCGGCGCGGGTGAGCAACTGGGACGGCATGGAGGTCAAGCGTGAGGAAAATATTCAGGCGGCCACTTCGGTGAGATGCTGGGAAAACCGAGTGGAATGGGGAGACGACGATGGAGCAGCGATAGCGTCCCTATGTAGTGCGCAAACTACCTTAGCCCTTCGAACGAGCTGTTAGCTGTGGGTGGAGAGCTGCGACCAAAGCAACGTCTCACAGTGGCTCACCCGCGCGTTGCATCCGGGGATCCTCAGACGACGACATGATTCCTGTCACGGTGGAAGGCGGACGACGATAGGGGCAAATGAAGGCAGAGTGGTGTGAAAGAGGGCGATGGGCGATGCAGCGGTGAACCGACGACGCACGGTCTTGGTGGCATCTACGTCGAGCGTCGACGTGGAGGTTAGGAAGAGAAACCGGCCCGGTATATACACGTGTTTGATGCGCCATCACCGGCGCCAAAGCGCTTCTTCCTCCACCCGCAAGTACTGAGCTCGAGGTACGCGCCATGGAGGTGCCCGGTATCCAGGTTGACAGAAATTCGTTCATTCCTGCGCATTCCCCGTCCGCTCCGTGGCGCTCACACACCTGACTCCTGGAGGCTGGATTTAGTCTCGCTGTGCTCGCCTGCGCGCCCGACCTACTCGCATACTTATCCTGGGTCTGCATCGGATGCCGCTTTCCGGCTCTCACCACGTCTTAACCAGCCTCCGCCGAGAAAATACTTGATGGAAATATTCAAAGATTGTTATCTGTTCATTATAACTCGCACCTCACAGCATGATACACTATATGCCACCACCGCTGGATATGGCTCAGTGTTATGCTCTCCGAATACAATTCCCCTTGCAAAAAACTGACATACATTTCATATCCTTGGGATTCCAGAAACCAATCCTAAGGCTTTCTAGTGTTTGGACCGCGTTCGCATTCGTATACTCTCGAGCAGTGTACTGCAGAAGCAGGAGCTCGTTCAAATCGAGTCCAAGCTATGGTGCCTGAGCGTCCTTTTTCGCTCTGCCTGAAGATTTGATTCCCATATCCTCAGGTCCCAATATGCCAATTTCAAGGCTTGGTAGCTCTCAAAGTGCGTCTGTATCGTATGTTACAAGTCCAAGACAGGTACAATAGAAGGTGCTCCTTCGACTCGAGCCCAAACCATGCATATGTATCAATTCCGCAAAAAAACACAAACAAAACACAAACACCTACACGCGCATGTCAAAAAGTTCCGGTCAAAATTCAACAATTTTTCGGTACTACTCTTAAACCACGATGGAAGTGCAGTTGATCGCGATGAGACCACCAAACTCCTTCTTGGGGACATCGCAGGTGACCTCAATTCCTACGCTGGGCAAGAGTATCAGTCTTGGACTCGGTAGCTGGAATAATAACTGCCTACCAGTTGATGTTGGCGACGATAATGGGGGTGCAGCCCAATCCGATAGGAACATTGAGGCCACTGACGGTAATGTTGAGAAGGTCGGCGACGGCAGCGACAGCACTGCTATTGGAGGGCTGCACACTGTTGCAGCACTGCGCCGACGAGGGGATCGTCACCGGGGGGGTGGTGTTCGGAATGGCGATAGCAAAAGTCTGGAATGTGCCAATTAGCAACTTGATGGGCAGCAACTCAGTGAGGACGACGTACGATGAGCACCGAAGTGACAACGGCAGAGAACTTAGCGAACATGTTCAAAGGCTTGGGGGCTTGAACGACAGGGGTGGGGGGGGGATGTGTTCGAGGGGAACACTGGCATGCCTTTTATGCAAGAGTGGAGCGGTGGAGCACATGAGAGACGGCGCCTATGTCGAGAAGGGGAAGATATCCAAGATGGTCAGATGCAGTTCAAATTATAAACACATTTGGGTCGACCCGGGCGGATGGCGCCGCAGTGAGAGCAGTGATGAAGGGGCTTGAGGCGTTGTCTTAAAGGGTTATACTCGGCGGCAATCATCCCTCGATGACCTCCTATGTGCTATCCTCGATCCTGCTCTCCTCCGTTAATCTATCTTGATCAATGAAGCTGTTTCGTCTTTCGCGTACTCAACCACTTTGGGCTCTTATAAAAATTCTGTTTTGACCAAAGGTGTCGTTGCTCTGTCTTTGGCCCAGACCATGAACTTTTTTTCTTTTCTCATTTACTCCATAACATGCGCGCTGGACCAACTCACTTATGAGCACTGAATATGTTTTTTCGCTCTGCCGGCAAACACTTCCCGCATACGATCAGGTTCCTATACGGCAATGCCGAGGCTCGGTAGCGCGTGAGCGCGTCTATATCTGTATAAAACGAAATCTACATGCAGCAGAAGGTTCTTGTTCGACTTGAGCGGCGAGCCCAAGCCATAAAAAACTCTTAATCTTGTTTTTCCATCTAACTTGAATTCCCAGCACTCGGAGCGCGTCTGCATAGTGCAGCTTGAGATGCAGTGATAAGTATAACTGCCCGCTCGTGACCTCGCCTCCAAACATATTTTTCGAAGAGTCCGCCACTCACAAAGAGAACGCAAAATTTTAATCTCCAAAAGATTTCAATTCAGCCTCATGGTGGAATTCGATGTGGAATCAAGCCGCCATGCCTTGCGTAAAGCCTATGGCGAAATGAAGTGAGATCAAAAGACAATGACAGTGGCGCACAGACGGAGAGACATACTCTCAAGCAACACATTCATTTACCGTTGGGCGATGATATTGAGTCCTGTGAATGTGCGGTTACAACATCATGAATTTCTACTGCGGTAATTCGCAGCCATACTTGAAGGAGAGGAATTGCTGCGAAAACGCCGAGGAATCAAAGCTGTTGTAAAATTCCATGGAGTGAAAGCTTCTACAAATTCGCACGAGTAAGACAGAGGTCTTGAGCAATGTAGGGGCTCCAAAATTTCTTCAGTGCCAGGAATAAATTTAATTGGAATGATACCAACCGCACGTTTGGGAAATGGAGTAAAAAACAAAGATAACTTTGCAGAGTAAGAATCAGATTTTGCATGTCGATACGCCTCGGAGGCGCACGTACCGGGATACGTGAAATTTGAGAGTGTCTATACGTCGCGGGAGAAGGGACATCCGTTGACCAGTTAGAATAAGATAGCCTTCTAAACCGGGTCAGCGCCTCGGTTTAATTGGACGGAAATGTCGTACGCACGAGCATGACACCGGCATGAAGATAATCACCATGCGAATGTGCGAGGAGTTTACCCTGACGTTATTGCGTGTGCGCTGGACCGGAAACACGCCGCGCTCTGCTGGAGTGGAGACAGAGCAGGAAATCCTGGGCGCGCAGCTCGCGAAGGACCCGGGACGCGCAGCACTCGCGCAGACCCGGGACGCGTAACATTCGCGAGCAGAAGCGCGCGCGACGCAAGGCAATGATACGCCTGGAGCGTGCTCGGACCCCGGGCAGATCCACGTGTGAGGGGGGATGGGAGACTCACCAGTGTTTCGGGTGCGCCAGTAACTAACGCTGTCAGTGGCGTGGATCTGCAGTGCGAAGTTGCGGTTCTGCACACGGAGACGCGGAGCAAGCCTCGTGAGCCAAAGCACGGTCCGGTCGTGCGACGTGCAGTCGAGACGGAGAAATTAGTGTTGTCAAAGTTCGGTTCGGGAAATCGGTTCGAACCTGAACCGGACCGAACTGAACGGAAAGTTCAGGTTCAGGTTCGCCAATCTGCTGAACCTGAACCGGAAGTTCAGTTCGGCGTTCGGAAGATAGGAAATTCTGCTGAACGCATTCGAACCGCGTTCGAACGCCGAACCCGGCTATCAGATTTCACTACGAAAAAGGTCTGACACATGCCGAGCGGTCGTTGCTGACATCAATTTTAGTCTTCTCCATCCCTGCTAGTCATTCCCTGCGTGGGACATCTCTATTCATAAGCAATTTGGTAGTACTCTGCTGGACTTGTACACTAGTGATGGCGCAATGTAAGAGCAAATAAGCGCCCACCCCTCTGAGGCCGCTATCAAACCACCTCAATTCGCGGGACGTTCCGCAATATAAAAAAATAGGCGCCTATTATTATCTTCGGGACGTCCCGAAGTGTCCATATAGTCTCGCTCTCAGGTCTCGTCGGCGCTTATTGGCTCTTGGTTCCACCCATCTCGGTAAGTCGCGAGGCAGATGGATGTACTTATTGCGGAGCCTACGGAGCAAGGCTTCGGTATGGAGGAATCGAACGACTACGATAATAATATATTTTTGAACCCGCATACAATGTGTTTTACAGGTTGAAGTTCGGTTCTCGGTTCGAACGTCCTCGAACGCTGAACCGAACGCCATGAACCTGAACCTGGGGTTCAGGTTCGGGGTTCGGAGGATTGCCCGAACCAAACGGAAGTTCAGGTTCGGTGTTCGCAGGAAAAGGGCCCGAACCTGAACCGAACCGAACTTTGACAACACTAGGAGAAATGGCACTTACAATGCACTTTTCAGAAGGACGGCACACCGAGGACGCAGAGTGACCGTGTATGCGCGGGCCTGCGGGAGACGTGGAGTAGAAGCTAGCCTGGTGACGAGGCCGGCTACGTGCGGAGAGACGATGGGATGATAGGATTGCTTTGGCGAAGATGTTTCACATCGTTGATGGGCGTCGATTCCGGCTCAAGCAGGAGCACAAACAACGACGCGCCCGGACGGCAATGAATTGAGATCGAAAAAAAGAAGAAGCTACCGACCTATGGCCTGCGAACGAGGTTCCTCCGCTGATATGTAGGTTGTACCAGGTATACGAAATGCCCGAGCGCTACGATGCCTTCTCAAAGATATATCGGCATCTGTACACCACTGGTTCGTGAAATTGAGCAAAAAGAAAGCCAAAACAGGCGAATCGCAATTATGGCGTGGGCTTGAGTCGAACGAGCTTAGTGTAAGTGGTGAAAGGAAGTCGTGTTTGGCCGGTGATAACGCATCAAACATGTAGACCGGGCCGATGTCCTCTCCTTCCTTCCACCTCCAATTTTTTCGTCCCTTTGCTTCGCCTCGCTGCGCTTCTTCTGGCGCTCGTCGTTGGCACCGACAGAGCTCGTTTCGACTCAACTGTATCGGATCCAACCCTAGTCCTGCGCACGCGCCACAGCACGCCCCGACACAAGAGAGTCTAGCGTCCTCGATTCCTTACCAAGTTTCTGCGCTGGTTCGACCCTCCAATGCGGCATCATCCATCGTACTCTACCTATCGCCCTGCCTTCATTTGCCTTCCTTTCTGGCCCATCTCTCCCTGTAAACTTGTCGTAGTCCGGCGCAGAGCCGACCAGCCTGTCACTGGGTCAACATCCGCTCGACGTTTCCCGCAGGCCCGCGTGCCCGTCCACAGCTCCGCCGTGTGCCTCGAGATGCCGCCCCCCTGGCCCGCCATCCTAAGCGCGATGTCTCACCCGCGCCGTGTCCGTACGCCCTGCCGTCGATCTAACAGATCCCGTCTCCGTCCACGATCTCACGACTCTCTCCGTCCGCTTCTCCGTATGGAGGTCCATGACTTCGCAAAAGGCGCAAGCGGTTTCCTGTGTGCCTTGGACTATGCGAAGCGTTAGTGAGTCTTCCATCCCCCTCACCCGATATCATCGCTTCACGTCGCGGGCACTTGTCCTTCGCGAGTTCACTTCCGTACTTTTGGAGTGCTGCGTCAAGAGTTGCGCCTGTTTTCTGCACCATGCTTGTTTCTCCCCGGCGGGCCCGCTCCTTTCTGTGGAGGTGCGCGAATTGCCAGCGTCGCACTTGTACGTCTTTGCTCGTCTTCCCGCGCTAATCAAACATCTTTCGTGCGCCGGTTCGTTTCCCCCGGGTGCTGCTCACAGGGTCTATCCACTCGAGGAAGCTCCGGCGCGCGAGGAATATTGTGGGCCCAAAGATGAGCTCCTGAATTTCCATTCCGGCACGTGTCTACTCGACGACGGGACGGCGAGGAAGCGCACAGAAGTAAATTAGGTCCCCGAAATATTATGTGCAAGCCATGAATCTCCCGATCTCTCATCGAGCTAAGTCATTCATGTTTTAATCCAGCCACACGAACACGCACCAGGGTGCCTGCTTTCGCTCGCGTGCCCGTTTCTCTTGGATGCGACAGTGTGCATGTGCAACAGGTGCGTTCACGTCGGATATGGAGCGCAATATGACCATTTGCAGATCCCCGATGCGGCGCGGATTTTCTTTGTAGCGTAATATCTGGGACCACTTTCGTCGTTGGACTGTTTCATCCCAGCTTGAACGTACGTTCGGGGTGAGGTCGCATATTTGTCTCGCTGATAAATTCAGTGTCGGATCTGCACACCGTCGCGTCCATATCCAGACCCTTTTGTAGCTCGACACAAGACTCTGCAGGTTACATCCATCTGACGTGATAAATCAGTCATTTATCGAGATAAATATCCCATGCTGCAGAATTCCCCAAGAAATCAACCGGAATATCGGGAGGTTGGTTCGACAAGATAAGTAGCGGATTTCAAGAGGGATTTCCGGTCGGGTCAGACTGACTTTAAGCCAAGGACCGGATATTGATTCGTTGAGCAATTCCGCTGCCTGGTGAAACCTCTCGCCAGAAAGATGAGTTAGCTGGCAGCTAACACCGTGCTCCAGACCATATATAATTGGGGATTTGTGCAGCACTGGATTGTTTGCTTGCGCTTTGGTGGCCCGATTTAATGAAAGGGCAGCATCCAGCATAACGGCAAAATTAGAAAGACTGTTCAAACCGGATTAATTCTGATCGGCCTCCGCTGGCACGGACTGTACACTATTATCGTGTGTAGGTTTTCGAAGTCCCTTTCTTCCAATGGCGAGCGGAGACTTTAAGTTCTCCCAGATTACATGAATGGTGAACCTATACCCAGCTGGGTGCAATGCCGCACTCCCTGATTCTCGCATTCCGACAAAAACCATGCTGGAAAAACCATGTTGGAGTACTCTGTAGCGGCTGAGGCCCGAGTCAAACAGGCCTACTGAATGATTGGCACACGGGGCCCGTGCACCACCGAGCCGTACTTCTGGCGAATATTTTTCCCAATACCGTAAGCCCTTTCTGATGTGATTCTGTGGCCGGAGCACTCGGCTGAATGCGATAGCCTTACAACCCGAGGCAGTATTAGTGTGAGCTCATAATTGGGGGCAATTTCGCAGTTCCGATCTATGTTTAGGGGTACCACTCAATATCAGTGGATGTACCATGGCAACGGACTTAAAATATTGGCGTGACTTGGCCATACGCATATTTGTCCTCGCTTGTCGGTTACACGCGACGCGTCCGGACACGTGACCCTCACTTGCTTCCTCCTTCATGGGTCCATTAGCCTCCGTCGCGGAATCTGCGAACGGTGAACGAGAGAAGGAATACGAGGACGAGTGGTTTGGGAACAAATGAATATTTGGGTCCTAAAGACTCTCAAGCTGATCATGGATCAGGCTCAAGCTAGCGACGAGGGACATGTAATGTTAAGAGTAGATAAATGTAAGTAGAATGGAAAGAAAATGGAATAGGGACGGTGGGTAGGGTCAATTTATCGTGTCGACGACAAGGAGATCTATAGGGGGCTGCGAGCGCAGTGTGAGACGCGGAGTAGATAAGTAGGAGATCGAGGCTTACCTGCGAGCGCAGTGTGAGATGCGGATGAGTCTACACTTCAGCTCGCAGGCTCTATATATTGTATGTGAGGCATAAAGGGAGTTTAAGCGATATCAAGAGATGAAAGGACGCGAAGAAGAGAGACAGCATGAAAGTGCACGACTTGAAAGTCGTGTCGCGACGCGAGACAGAGGGCTTGTTTGCTGACGACAGGCAATCACAACACCCCCACACATTGCCCTCCCATGGTCTTCCTGGCAATCCCGCCGTTCCCAGGGTTGACCAAACAGGCCTAGTGGCAAGGACCGACTGAATCAGGCCACCTTTGGGACGGAAACCCTGCGCAGTTTGAGCTTCTTTCCAGGTAAAATTATGCCCTTGGAACATCAGCAAAAAAAGACTTGGTTCCATAGTGCTCGGTAGCGCCAGTAGCCAGGGTATCATGGTAGGCAAGTCCCCCTTTTGATAGCCATTAGTAGTCACCTGCGAGAGTCTGGTAGCGCCTGGTAGCTCTGGCGTGTGACTATGGTAACTCTTAGTAGCTCCTGGTAGCCCTGGCTGTGGTAGTCAGTAGCAGCGAATGGCACTCAGTATCGGTCCGTAACTGAGGGTAATTCAGGTTCCCACTGTTATCCCACAAAATAGATACAAAAAACAAATTTATTCATGGTACAGAATACATGGAAGGTTGCTAGAGAGAAGACAGAACACATACATCGCGGGAACTTAGATGGTGCATCAGCAACACTGCGCTATAAATAAGAGTCAGAAACTGAAACCCATTATCAAGAGGAGCACACCGCTAGTGCTGCTCGAGTGTAAACGGAACAAACGTATCCGAAAAGTGTCGGTAGATGCCGTTCAGGAGAAGGATGTCAAATTTACCAAGGAGGAACGCGATCGAACGACTCGAGCATGATGTACAAGACCTAAGCAAAGATATTGATGCGACGCTGTTGGTTTGCAGTGACAAGAAAGGGCCGGCAGTAAAGAGAAAAGACGATAATATTGAGGGACACAGGCTTGAATATGCTTGAGAAGGCTTGCAGATGACTTGCGGTGTAGTGGGACAGAATGGCCGGATGGCGCCTCGAAGACCGGGGATCCTGCGGTGTCGCTGCGCAAAGGGATCGTATAGCGGTGGTCTAAGACAAGCTGGGTGATCTGACTAAGCTAGATGCTGCCACACATGCGCACACAATGATCCTGCCGCACAACCAGATCCTCCCACTCCAGCGGGACTCCGAATTCATCAGCGATTTAACAGGCAGCTTGCAGCTTGTTCGGGCTTGTGAGCTTGTCAGCAAGCTCACAAGGTCAAAAAGTTCACAAAGTTGGAAAACACACCACACGGAATCGTAAATCAAGTGCAGGACGAGCCTCAAAAAAAAGAAATTCGGAAAAGTTCTGAGCTTGTGAAATTTCGGACATGGTTTGTGAGGTTGCAAGCCTGCGAGTTTGTTTGACCTTTTTTGACCTTGTTTGTACTTGTTCAAGCTGACAAGCTGCGTGTCAAAACTCTGATATTGGGAGGAAAGCGAAATGGTACGACAGACGAGTGGGACTTGACACAAGAATGAAGACGACATATTTGCAGATAGTAGGCAGAGAACGAGGGGCAGCTTGATGTTCCAGTCCGACGGTACTGGCATGCGGGAGAGGAAGAGATGGTGGGGAGATAGGGGGAAAGGAAGAAAGGGCCATCAACCAAAACGCCAAGCAATCACCTGCAATCACGCCATCGTGCACGTGTGTCGGACTTTGAAATGGACTTAGCAATTTCCGCAGACGCACCGACTCCTCTGCATTGCTTGTTTGTCATTCAATTGACCTAGTTTAAATTCTCTTCGAGCCATTTTCGCTCCCCGAATGGTGTGGTACCTCCGCAGAGCCCAAACCATCATTTCTTTTTGGACCCGACTACCGAGTGTTACTGATCCAGTGCCGGCTATCGATCCTTGGTGCGGCGCTACCAGGACTACTGGTGCTCCAATTTTTGGCAGGCAGCTACGTAGGAAAAACCTTTTCCTGATGAACAACCTTGGAATCATCAAATTTTCCAATCTCGTGGGCCCGTTATTTAGCGGTTGACGGCTGTCTTTTCGCCGTCCCATACCGTCTTGAGGTCTGGAAATCCACAACGACGGCCCGTCACCGTCTCGCTACCGAGAATTGACGGCCATTTGCCGGTGTGCAGCCCTAAAGATAGTGAGTGCGATTTGGATTCCTTCTTTTTTTTTTCGTGTTTTTGGTTTGGTCAACCCTGTATTCATTCATTCGGGATCCGCAGATGGTTCTCTCACCGCCGAGAGGCTGTCCCGTTTTCACGGCGTGGTACCCGTGCCTACCCGTTCCGCTCTCTTTGTCTCCCCGGAAACTCTACCCACACTACGAGGGTGGCTGCGCTTTCCTGAGATGCTCCCGGACTTGGAGTGGATCAGGATCACAGGCGCGCGCTAAACATCGCCTTTTTTACGGCTTCGATTCAGCTCGCCGGTTGGGAGGAGTCAGCTCCGCCTTTCACGGTGTTCTTTGACAGAATGATTGCAGCTTCTCTCTTCGATGCCCAGCGTTGCGGGTCGACCCATGAATAGACGGCCAGAATGGATGGCGAGGGTGAGAGATCTCAACTGCGCCGTTCACGATCTTGCCTGACAGCATGATTGCAGCTTTGACAGCGCACTTGCAACTCTGTTACTGTATGGCTTCGATGCACAGCTTTCTAGACGGAGCCGCCAGAGCCCCGAGAATGATCACAAAATAAGTATTAAGGATTGCTGCCGCTGCAAGGATTTACGCAGTGAAGGAAACGGAAGAAACAGAGTCTAGAAATACTAAACGAAATAGAGCTGGGGCTTTTTATATTCGTGCACGAATCAAGATATGCCGACGCTTCACTCTGGCACTGTAATGAGGTTCTTAATTCTTCGATACATGTGAGTGGAAATAAGTGCATTCCTGCTTTGCCACTACAGCAAGAAATACAATTATATCAGAGTGTCATTGTTACTATATGATTCATGCGTGTCTTTAGCGTTACAAATGGAAATACAACATGAAGAGGAATGAATGAAAAAAAAAAAGCAATACCTCGCAAGTCCGAAGATGGCTACAACAGACGACAAATACACGGTGACGGGCTCTTTCCCAGAGTGCCCTGTGAGGCCGCAGCACATCTAGGTCGCAAGGTCTCAGGTGATCAGAGAAAGTGTCGGTGGGTAATTATAATGGGGTCCATCTATATTTCGAACCGCTTATTCCTGCTACCTTTAGGTACAGGTTCTTATATAGCGCCCCATCAAACGCTTTTTGGCGGAGCATCACATTTTCGTCAGCAGTTTTCGCGTCAGCATCTTTTCTCTCTGCCAAAAGGGTACGGGCCGACCCTCATGCCGCTTTTGCCGGTTGATGTTATACAATTCTGATTATCATCTCGCTCAAGTTCGAAGTTGGACCATCGAACTTTGAACCAGAACATGTACATAACATTTCCACTGGGATTCAGTGAGATCTGATTTCTGCACACTTTGGTTCTCAAACCATATATGTGATTTACGAGGCTGGTGGCAACCGAGCGAAACTTTGAGCCGCTCAATTAAATCACTTTACAGTAAGTAATTCATGGAAATTTATAGCAGTGCCAAGTTGAATCCACTGGGAATAGGATTTACTCATTTCTTAGCAGAACATGGTTCACAGTGATTTGAACAGTTGCAAATGGTAATTAAATGAAATGTGTCTATCTCAGGTTGTGTAATAGTTCACCAGGGCTCAATGTGAGCTGGTCGACACGCAAGCGGCGACCGAGCGAACTTTGAGCCGTGCCATTAAGTAGTACTTACCATGAAGTTGTGGTTTTCAACTTGAATATTCAACTCTTGGACAGGTGGGTGTCTGAGTCACAGAACTAAGAATCCAAGGTTAAAAGACATTTTAATTGGTAGCAGGCTGTGCCGCTCGTCGGCCCTACCCGCTTTATCTGTATTAATAGTGGGCATAATCGTTGAATTCCCGTTGTTAAATGCGCAACACATGCTTTGATCCGGGTGCTGATTGTTTCCTACACTGATCCTGTGCATCCCTCAAATGGCCGCCCAGATCCATCCCAGCGCGGGTCATGTTGTTCACCGTCCCCGCGCATCCGCTACAATCGCCGTGAGCGCCTATATAGTATTGGGACCGTGACAGCAATTCCCTGCTTCCAAATCATCTAGATAGATATAAATATGAGTTCCTTACAAATCAATGAGGGATGTCCGCACTCAGTGGCGGGTCTCATATTCCTACAATATCGACTCTGGACAGTTCACCGTTTACATGGGTTAGATATGGAAAACCCCGAGGCTTCTTGGGCCCCGGACGATGAAATGCCGGAGATTATCATCCGCACTCGTATGTCAGTGAATGTTAAAGGGAGCCAACCCGGACTGCTAAATATCTCCGGACAATCCACTTTCCCAGATATTCGAGTACAGCAGGCACGATATGTGCCTCGCAGTCCGTGTGCAATTCCAGGGATCGGAGCAACGGTGCTCGTCGGACCGGCTCTACAATGCAATGGAAGTCCAGGTCAGAGTCATGGAAATAGACAGCGATTTAATGGTGTGCACAATGGCCGAAGGGAGATCATTCCCGTCAGCAACTGACAGCCGTGGACCCGTGAGCGGGGTGCTGAACGACGATATATCGACCTGTTCAATGAACACCGATGGAGAGAGATTTTGAAGTTTGACGGAATGTGGGGTGGACGTGTTGAACGAAGTACATCGGTATGGCACAAAATTATTGAAATGACGAGTCCAAGACTCGGAAGAACAGATCGGCCGCACTATCGAAGTCCGGAGAAGATGCGTTCGGTTGAAATTTATCAACCCCCTTTACATCCACTCTTCCGTTCTGGAGTCTGGTCGGGCTTGCAATTAGGTGTGGCTTTGTGACTTCTCTTTCCTCCCAAGCCAGGCTTGTGGATACATCCGCCGGCCGAGCCCTAATCATCCTCCACCATCACTACATGCTCTCGCGCTTCTATGAGCTACACGTTGAAATGACGGAATTCCCAATCTCGCAGGCCAGTCGCTTTCTTCCTCTACTCGCTTTTTCACATCCTAAAAACTCCCGCGTGATAGCTGTCAACACAACACTTGCTTTTTAAGGGAACTTCACTGCCAACCCGTCTTTCCGGACGAAAATAGACCACTATACTACACTGCACAGGGGCTATACGTCGAAAGTTCCGTCCTTCCAGGAGAACCGATACCGAGGATTCTAGCTATATATGACTTGCACCATCGCGATGCTAATTAGATGCAGCGCTAATGTCTGCACATTGTTAGTTCCCCGGTCATTACTGCCAACCCGGAGATGTAACTGCATCCATCGGTCTACTTCGCTTTGAGTTCACTCGCCCCAATGGTTTATTCGCCTCCACTGAAAACATAAGATAAGGTTAGGGATCCTTGATAGTTATTCCCGAACAGGTCGTTGATCATCCGCGATGAAACGTTGACAGGCGCTGTACCTGCATGTTCATTGGAGGCTCCATCGCAATTGTAATCTATGCAATGCGCCCAAGGCATGTTACATTCTATGCGGTTCTGACGGTGAGTTCCGCGACAGATATGTGCTAGCCCCTTGAATGTGAAGGTCGAATTAACTCCACCGCCGATCACGTTACTCGTTGTTTTCTATGCCTTTGATCGGGCTGCGCACTGTATCGGAGAGGAATATTCTTTTCCCTGCGATGGAATCTTTCCACAAGTGTTGTTTCAGAAAGCTCGGAGAAATCTTCGGAGTGAGTACTTGCCGTTCAAACTATTGAATTTACCTTCTAAAAATAAAATAAAAACGAAGTTCTTTGCCTCTGCGTTTCTTGCCATGTTCATGTGTTCGCTTCTTTGTGGCATCAGCACATCTGACGCCTTGTTCTTTTATCAGTGCTGCTCGCCATATGAAGGAATCCCGAAAAACCGGAATCATTTACCTGCTAAGCACTGCTATTTCTAACACTGCTATCTCTAAGGTTGATACTGTTGAATCGTTTTGGCATTCTGATCGTACATTCACTTATCAAGTTGCCGATCCTCGGTCGAAAAGTATCTGCGCAACCTGGCCACATAAGTCGTCAGCCCGGATCAAGTCGAGGATTATTAGGATTGCAGTGCTAGCGGATCAACGTTCGTTACCATAGCCCCGGGTACCGCAGTGTTTCGGCGCTAAATTTCAGATCCCCGGAGCAGCGGTCTAATATTGGATCACACGTCCGCGTTATATAAAGCCTTTATAGCTGGTAGCTATATGCACTCAACCTTTCCTGCCCTTGACCATGTACCGGAGTAACCGCAATAGCATGGCGTTGACGTCTGCGGGCTCCTGCACACCACCCACACTTTCCTCCGATTTCCCTTCTTCACCATTCATGTGGCCAACGCCGCTGAACGATACCACGAAGGAAGTGTTGCAATCGGTCCTCAATGTACGGAAAGGCTGGAAGACCTTTCGCGGCGGTGAGACCATCTGGTCGTTGGAACTCGAGGCTGCGCTGATAGAAGGTATGTAATGTGTTTATATAATTTACCCGCGTCGCCAACAGGCGGTTACAGGCCTGGAGCACTACCAACCGGATGACTCCAGAGAGACGCGCATCCTGGGCCGTTTTCCGCGGCGAAATCGGTTCATCTCGGACTACATCTGGGGAAAGACTGGCAAGCGACGGTCCCCCAAGCAGGTCGGTAGTCGTCTGCAACAACTGCGGAAGTCCTGTGGGGGTAAGAAATGTATGTTCTGTCAATCTCATCCAGTATGGTGCTTATCGTCACCATCGTATAGTGTTGCGCCTAATTTCTCCCTTTCGCGAGTGCGCATATCTAAAATCCCCTGCATCTGCGGCGTCTACAAAAAGTGCCCTCAATTCGCCCGTCGCGACCGGCCTCTGTGAGGGGCTCTCCTCGGGCACGGCGCCGGTACGACATACGGCCATCTACATCTACATCGTGCCCGAGGGGTCGCATAATCAGGCGAGCAGTACCTTCGCTTCCTCTGCATGGTCAGACAGCGGGGATGTCGTTAATGCATCAGGTCATCCGCGTCGCCTTGGGGCTATAAACCCTACGGTGTCCTTCACCTCCCCATCCCCAATCGTTGCGTACTCGCTCTTCACAGTTTATTCTGAAGACCTGCTCCTGCAAACTGAAACTGTCCCACTAGTCCCCTTGGCGCAGTGCGCGGCTGGTTTCCTATACAGCACTAGATTGGTGCCGCAATATTGGAAGGCGATAGTGGATAGTCCAGGTGCGTATATCCTGCGTGCCGCTCACCTGTAAATGAAATTTTACACAATTACTGCAGACCCAACACGGTTCACGATATTTCAGGAGGTCATGAAGTCTGACAGTCCCTCCCTAGTCTTTTCCGTCACATACAAATTCAGTTATCTGCAAAACACCTATGATTCCTCCCGGGTGAAGGTCAACGATGGATCTGCATACGAGCTGGCCTCATTTGCCGACACCGGATACGAGAATGCAGGGTGGAATGCCACTCTGACATACTCCCGGGAAAATTCCACCGCGCAAGAACGCCACAGTCCGAGCAAAAATGCCTCCTCGCTCTGCTTCCCTCCCGAGCTGGCGAATTATGTATTTGAATGCAACTCCACCGATCCAGCCGCCTGACTTCAGCTATCCTCAGGTATGATAGCGTTGCGCTGTCCGGCGGTATATTTCGACCGGATTCAATTCATTGCCACTGCGTGCCTTCCAACACGGAGGCGTCTTCCCTGCTATCATTAGCTTGCCTTCTATATTGATACAATATTTATTTTTGTACTGTCTGTACGCACGGGCTTAGGTGTCGTATTTCAACTGCATAGCAATCACATAGAACTTGGGGTATGGGGCCGCGGTGGTGCCCAGCAGGAACTTCGTACTTATGAGTTTTTTTATGTAGTATGTTTGCCATTCTAGATAATCACTTCTTGAGGGCCCCACCAACAAGGCCTGTTGTTTTCGGAGTAAAAGTCCAGCAGGCTTGCCATTCCAATGGCCCTCTCTTCACACTGCTTGAGCATTTCAAGTTTTTCAGTGAAAAAATCAGTGAAAAATGTTTTGCATTTTACACGAGTTTTTCAACGAAAATGTTGGTGAAAAACTTGAAACTTCTTCATGAATTTTTTGAACTTCAAAACTGTTTCAGCACTTTTTTCACCACATTTTCACAATATTCAAAAAATTCAGGAAAAGGTTTCAAGTTTTTCACCTAATTCTTTGCTCAAAAACTACTGAAAAACTCAAAACATTTTTCACCAATTTTTTCACCGAAAAACTCGAAATGTTCAAGCAGTGTCATCCAATATTATTCGCTCCATGATGGGGGTGGAAAGAATGAACAAGGGGAGATGAAGATAGTACAATAGTTCAGAGTACCCACTGTCACTATGGGCTGTGCCATCCAAGCTGCGTGATTGCCGTCTGGGTATTGCCGCTGCCTCGAGGAGTCATAGAATTGGCTAAAAATAAAAATAAAAACAATAACAGATATACAAAGAAGACAATGAATATGAGTGATGAGGGGAAAGGGGAAATGAAGGATTTAAAAGAAATGCAGATATGGGAAGTCGAACAGGCGACCTCCAGATTTCGTTGGGGGGGGTACCGCCACTAATATATCACAAAAATTGTAGTGAAAGTTTTAAAAAAGCCTTCAACACAGCCACTATTTTACCAGGCACGAAAAATGGAACAAGGATTGAGAGAGGTCGCGAAATCCTCATATCGGTTGTTAAATAGACGATCACTTACATAAGTACTCGTAATTTGTGTGGACCCTGCTGCCCAACGACAGGGTGCAGACAGTTTGCTTCGCTTTCACACTTTCCGGAAATCATGATCCGCGGCGACGAACAGAAGGATTTCCACCCTGAGGCTGTTAACAAACTAAACGATTATATAGGACATCATTAACCATAGCTTTCTCTTACATACATGTTGAATAACCCGCTGCTGGTGTTGCCCCAACCCCCCATAGCGTCTATTCCCTTGCACCTCTCTGCCATAGCGCCGCCACAAGGTGTGCTGCTCAGCGCAGGGGAGATCCGTGAGTCGGGCTTCCACTCACCGCGCACCGCGCTGCGCATCCTCCCCCCCGGACTCGCGTGCTGCTGGCCGATCGACCTGGCACTGTTTGCGGGCCTCGTCACAGCGGAGGTGCCGCCGATCGGGCTTGGAGACGTGCTCGTCGCGGTGCACCGCGCGATGCACCTGCACGTCACGTCGGTGGAGTGGGCGGCACTAGCGGGCGACGGCGGGCAGCGGTGAGGAGGGCGTTCGAGCAGCGGAGCCGGGCCACAGCGAAGTGGTGTTCCGCAGGCGGAGCTGCGGGAGAGGGAGGTCGCGGTACGCGATCTGGGCGTGCGGCGAGTGGACTTCCTCCAAGAGAAGACCGATATTTAAGGGCTTCCTATGTGTCCGGTGATCAGGAGGGTGTGTTCGGATGATGATGGCGTATGAATGATTCCAAAAACAGGATTTTCAGCGTGTGTTGGTTAGATATGACCCACAAATTTGATGCCAAGATCCTTAGAGCAGTACTTGAGATGGAGGGAAGGAGTATTCGAGACGGGTGCTCACCCAACACAACACCGGACGGCGAGCATAATAAATCGGGGATATTGCATACAGAATTTGAGGCGCGGGATGATTGATATGTAATCGGCCTGGCGTCTTCCGTCGCTCCTGAGATTTGCCACCCTTGCGTGCTGCATTTTTGGGCCGAAGACCGAACACATGCTGGGATCTTGCGCTACACCACACATAACAAGGGGGGATCCTACGAAAGAACCTGAGGCTACGAAAGAGCGACCCATAGGGGGATAAAATCAAGTTGCGGAGGAAGGCGCTGAAACAAATCGAACGATATGCGCACGATCCTGGACAGAAAAGACGCCTGAGACGCGCGCCCATTCACAGACGGGGCCTACGCAACGCGTGCTCTCCCCACGATCCGCCCACGTAGTCCCGAAGGATGCGACGCGGAAGGGCACGTACACGCAGGATGGACACGGCGCGGAAGACCACACCCGAAGGACGTGGCGCGGCAGGGCACGCCCGAAGGATGTTGGCGGAGGGGAACGCAGGGGTTTCGCGTCGGCCACGCCGCATGAAACAGGCACCCTGCATGGAGCGCGCTTGTGAAACGGTGGTGCTCTACACCTCCATATGCAGACGTGGGCACAGAAACTCGTGCGATGGAATAGTGGGACGGGAACGCACAGCGATGATGCGAAGGTCCACGCATGGGGCCTGCATGAGACATCCAGCGGATGTTGACCTAGTGAGCTCGTCGGATCTATGGGACGATATTTGAGATTTGATGCGACAGCGGGAAAGTATGGACACGAAAACGAGTGCAGTCTGTGCAGAAATAGAGTGGCTGGCCTCGGACGGAGCGCGTTACGTTGGATGTGGCGGTTCCAGGGAATATTGAGAGACGAGTCATGGCGCGCTCTGGGTCTTGAGAGTCGGGAAGACGCAAGAGACACCCGTTGGAGGAGGAGGGGCTCACACTCATTGTGGGTCGCAATAGACGGAGGAGAACCGCAGGGACCAAATCGACGAGGTAGAGGAAGAGCGGAAGAAGAGAATCCGGCCCAGCCCACGTGTTTGACGCGCCATCAACGGCAATCAACACAGCCTCCGCTGTAACAACATCTGCTCACTTGGCTCGTTCCTCGCTTGTTCCAACCGTCTCTGCCGCCAAGGCCACCACGGCGCTCTCCAACTCAAGCTTCTCCCATGCCACCGATATAAAGGAGAATTGCCTGCATGCACCCGCTACGATGGGAGGTAGAACTGGAAACTCCGTCGCTGGCTCGCGATCGCTCTGGATCCTCTGGAAAGTCACATCTGTTTTCTGGGACAGCCTACGTCTTCGTCTGACCGAATTCCCCGTGAAGTTGGCTGTCGGCTGGTTTTTTATGACAACCGCTTACGTCCTGCCAGCTCTGTCTATGATTGCTTATCAGGTGCGTGCGTCATGAACACTCCTCCGATAAGCTTCGTTCACAATCAGTATTCTGAATCTGGTTGGGAGTCGAAATGGTGTGGCTCGTATCAGTGGCGCAATTATCCACCAAGGATAGGGGTCATTCCCTTTCTTTGTATATATATCCTGCACGTTTCGCTCAAGACTTCGAGCGGCTCGGAGAAGGCCAAACGACAAGCATTTCCAATACGATTTTTTGACGTTCAAGGAACTAACCAAGCTACACAGTAACAAAGATACAATTCCTTGAACGGAATCAACTACAGCCGACTGCTCTCCCATTTGCCTTCAAGTCTAAGCTTCTCTCTTTTCAACAACACTCTGCAGATCGCGCAAACCATCGTTACGATCAAGGATTTAAATACGGCTCATGGTAATGCGCTCGATTCTCCGGGACGTGCGACCGGATTATGTGTGAGTCTTCGTCTCGCAGGATTCATAAACCAATAATCATCGCTTTTCAGGGTGCTGAGTCGAATTGTCTGAGCCTCCGTATCACAATCTAATGCCCGTTTGAAGGGCCGCTTCCAAATAACGAATGACGACTTGATCACCACGGACGACTGGACTATATTTGGTGCACGGAACAGGTGTGGTACTGTTTAAGGAGCACTCCATCAGTTGATTGAGGTCGAGGTGCCGTTTTCCTCGTCTCACAGATCCTAGTTAGTCTCTTATAAACAGACGCTACAACAATTCTCGCTCGTACCTCGCGTGTTGTAGTCTGTCAATTACTCGATCACTGTCATTGGTACCCGATGTTATTATGTAATCTTAAATTTCTCGAGCCTCATACATGCGTTCACAACACATTTTTGCCCATTCTTGGGTCAGATTAACATTTATTCCACTAGAATGAACACCTTCTCCTGCCAAATTTCCGGCCCCAACGTCAAAGCCAGGATGCCGAGGTTTGATGGCATCAATGATGATCAATCCAGCATTCTCGTCTACTTAGAAGCTGGACACAGAGACGAGATTCGAACAGACAGTTCTCTCAAGAATCAGTATAGAATACTTCTGGCCTCCTAGGATTTCCAGTAGAACCTGTGCTAAGCGTAGAACGCCGCAGGTCAAAATTCAAACTCAGCACTTTACATAATAAGTGGGGGTACCAATGACGTGCCACGCGGTTAACTACAGACTAGATCCTAGTTCCGCTCGCCGTAATAATGCTGCTAATTCCTCGGGCGCGGGGGTTCCTGTTCCTTTCCATCCGACGACATGCATTGGCTCACGGTCTCAAGTCTACTCAAATTGAGTCCGGTATGTCGCAGTGGATGTCCGCGGTCTCGCTGACTCCACCCAGAACCAGCGCCGGCCGGCCGCCCCCGCACTGATGTTAATATGTTGCCGTGGTACGCACTTCTCCCTCTTCCTTCTCAGATTTTTGAGTATGCACGTTGTAGATCACAGGCGGAGTGTTGACACATGCGAAAGCGCTCCCAGACTGAATATATTCATCTGTATTGAAAAGCTGAAACTGCTTCGATGACCGCAGCTTGGGGACTTGTACCCAGGTGCGCGTTCGTGGACATCGCACCGGAAGCATGAAACTCGCCGCTACAACCACACTATATCGACGTCATGCCTGATGGCAGGCAATGCACGCCGACCTCAACCGTGCGTGCCGATGTATGCGCTGATGTGAATTGCACGTACGTTGAATCGATATCCTCGGACCTCGGCCGCGGCTTCGTGCATAATTATATCGACAACCTGTCCGAGTGCTACCAGCCCTCTTCAGCGATAAATCTTCTGCGCTACCGGGGATCGTTGCCAGATAAAGAAATGGCCGACAGAATTCTCAGGAAAGGACCTCAATTTTGCCTCCAATGCACTCAGCAGAAGTTTGTTGTGGATGCTGCAATTCATCAATAACTGCGGTGCTCTCGAGCTCGTTGAAATAGATAATGCGGTAGAAAAGGGCCTTGACGCTGTGGAATGTTAGAAGGAACATGTTTGACTCATCACCAAAACCGGGAAATCCTCCTGATGCCCTCCTGTGACCATCGAGAGAAGAAAAAACAGTGCCCGGACGAGTGGGGATAAAAGCATTGAGGGTACGGCCAGTGACCATGGCGAGAATGTGATTGAATGTGAATATATATAAGGCGCACATACCGGAAGACAACCGGCGTCCACTTTCGAGGATAGTCCGAAACGCGACTGCGAAAGGACCTCCGTGAGAAGGGCAGCAATGCGAAGATCTTGTAGGCGCGCTTGATTGAAAAGTTAACTAAACAACAACGTAGGTGCAGATGCCCGACCATGAATGTGAACAATATAGGTTCTCAAGAAAGACTGGGACGTTGAAGATGGCTATGGTCCGCATCACCGGCATGCGATGCCCTTCCTAACGTCGACACAGATGCGCATTGATATAATCTCCACTACGACCCAGGAAGACAGTGCACTCGGAAGAAGGAAGTCCCTGCAGAAAGATCCTTCTCCCCGAGAGGCCGGAACATGCGAATTCGGCGGGCCTGGTGCGCAGCGGTCTCGCACGGCGCGGAGTGGAAGAGCACGCAGCGCGGCCGGCAGGAGCATACATGAAGGATGCGGGCAGAATGGCACGCGGCGCCAGGCTCGGTGCGGATATACACGTGAGGGGTGGAAAGTTCACCTAGTGGGATGGAGAGGGAGAGTGAGGAGGATGGTTTGCAACTCGTGAACGAGACATCGCGCTGAGGATGGCGCGCCAGGCGCGTGGCCCGCCCAGGATGCATGGTGATGATGCCGCCGAGGCCCATACGCGGGCCTGTGGAAGGCGTCGAGAGGCGGAAAGCGATGACGCCAGAGTTGTGTCTATATCGAGCGCCAGAAGAACCGCAGCAAGGCGGAGACATTGGAGGAAGGAAGAAGGAGAAATCGGCCCGGTCCACGTGTTTGATGCGCCATCACTGGCCAAACAAGGCCTCTTCTTTCCTTCCACCACTTGCACTGAGCACCAGCAACACGCGGCGCATGCACCACTATCATTTGCTTTCCTTCCAGCGTCGGGAGTTCGGTCAGACACGTGGATTCCATATGTGGCGCGCCTGGCGTGAAATACCCAAGAAGACACTGTGGCCATCGTTCATCTCCCGACGCTCGCTCGTCTTGCATCTCAGCCAGTCCGCCCGGCCGTCAAGATTCTGCCCCTCCTGTCTGGCTGGTGAGCCGCGTTGAATGTCCACTGTTCAAGCTCTTCGCCGGGCAGAAAGAACGTAATCTCTGGAGCCCACTACGCTAACCCCCCATGTGCTGTTCAACGGGGGGACCGCGCTCCTAAGACTTGCGTCGATTCGGATATCGATACCTTGAAATGGTATGTCGTGGCCAAACGATAGCTTGGTGGTTATCAGATGATTCTTTGTTAGCGGGCTTTGCTTTCGATTGGATTCCCTGCGCTGCCGCTCTTCTTGTTTACGCTTTTACCATCCATATCCGATCAAGGAAATACCTGACTGACTTTTGGTGATACGACTCGGGCTCAACCGATATCATCTGAATCAGCATCCTGGGTTTTCTTTTCTTGGTCCAATTCGAATGTTCGAGTTTCGGTACATGGATTTAAAGGCTTGGTAGCGCCCGGCCCGCATCTACAGTTCATGGATTGGATTATAGCAACTTACAACAGAAGGGTGCTCATTTGACTCGAGCCCAAGCCATCCATGGCTCCTCTTAGCACATTATTTAGTACTTCGGCCCTGCACTGATTAAATCTCGCATCCTCCGGTTCAGATCCACTAATTTCATCTGCACGATTTGCCATGTTGCAGACCTGGTCTATTGATTCCGCTGAATATTTCGTCCTTGTAGCGGGACTCATATTTATTGCAGACGATTAGTATAGATGTCAGATGACTGGGAGCTTGAGCTTTCAAATCAATTCTTCATGGCCCTTCCGCCTTTTTCCCGGAGTCTTCCATTGGGCCGAGAGCTGAGCTGTCGTTGGATAGAGAGAAGACAGCGCGCGATGCGTTCGGCGCTTGGTAAGACCATTCGACACGTCATTCCCATGTCAGGATTGACACCGTGTATCATGTCCATTCGCATCAACCCCTTTTCGAGCCTGTGTCTAAAATCTAGATGTGTCCAATCGGACCCAGCTGGTGTAGTCAGAGTTGGACGCTGTTGAACGACCTAAAGAGTCTACAAGTAGATCCGTGTGGTACTATCATTAGGAATTGAGTATGCTTTCACCGGCGCCAAGCTTAAGATAAGAATTCGGCAGAATTCAAGATCCGTGATCAAGTTCGACGTTTGACGGGCGCTTAGTTTCATATATAAAAGCCAGCCGTTCATCTTACGCTCTTTGTTTTGCCCTTCGGTCGGGATTCTGACCAATGTCCAAAGCAGTGAGAGCATGTTCTGCTTCACCATTCCGATCTCACTGACTGGAAGCAGGAGACTGTGAATATGCTGTCTGATGGCTCTGGAGACAGCTTTGATGCACACAATAGGGACACTGTGGATGCTGGGGACCCAGTGAGTCTGGTGAAATGAATAAATGAAATGTGTGTGTTGTGCTGACCAGAGCAAGGTAATGATTCGAGCTGCCAGATCTGAAGATGTTTCGGATGGAATGAGCTTGGACAGTGACGGTTTCGGGGATCCGGGGACTCTGGTGGGTCAATGAATGGGATGTCCTGTGAATGCTGAATTTAGTTTATGGTGTTAGAATCCAGATATTATGTCAAGAATAAAGACACTCAGAGCACAGACACCTCAAGGGGATCTCGATCTCCCAGCATATCACCAATCTCTGGGGACCACATTTTTCCAGAGATATACAGATTCAAAGAACTTGCATGACCTTGAAGCCTCAATAATTGAAGTTCAGAAAGCAGTGGACATGACTCCTGAGGGGCACCCTGAGAGAGCGGTTCGATTGCAATATCTTAGTGTGCTAGTGAGTATAATGCATGAACAAAATTGGTTGTATTGACTGGAGCAAGGTGATGTTTCAATCATGTGAAGATGTTTCGGAGGACAGTGACAAGTCCGATGATCTAGAAATTGTAAGCATATAAATTTGAATTGATTTGAAATTTAGGTGACATGTATGCTGCTAGAACTACGCAATATCATGCATACAAGAAGTCATGGGACAGACACCTGAAGGGCATGCTGATCTTCCCGGTTACCATGAAGGTTTAGGTGTCATATTACTCCAGAGATATAAGGAGTCGGGGAACTTGCAGGACCTTGAAGATTCAGTAACTGAAATTCAGAAAGCACTGAACATGAATCCCAATGGGAACCCAGACAGAGCACGTCAATTCCAACACCTTTCTGTGTCCCTTACACATCAATATCAGAAGTGGGGAAAGCTGGAGGACATTGATGCTGCATTGCATGCAAGGCAACAAGCAGTGGAGCTGACCCCTGAAGAGCACCCAGACAGAGTGGATCGATTGAAAGATCTTGGACTCTGTTACAGAGATCGATATCAAAGGTTTGGAAACCTAGAGGACCTCGAAGCTGCATTGCATGCAAATCAAGAAGCACTGAAGCTGACCCCCAAAGGGCACTCAGACAGAGCATATCGATTGAAAAGCCTTGCAATCTGCCTCAGAGATAGATATAAGGAGTTTGGAAACCTAGAGGACCTTGAAGCTGCATTGTGTGCAAATCAAGAAGCAGTAGAGTTGAGCCCTGGGGACCCATATCCATTGGCAAGCCTTGCTGTGTCCCTGAGAGATAGATATCGGAGGTTTGGAAATCTAGAGAACCTTGAGGCTGCATTGCATGCAAATCGAGAAGCAGTGGAGCTGATCCACATAGGGCACCGGAACAGACCATATCTATTGCAAGGCCTTGCTCTCTCCTTCAGAGATCGATATGAAAGGTTAGGAAACCCAGAGGACCTTGAGGCTACTTTGCATGCATATCAAGAGGCAGCAAGGCTCACCACTGCAGAGCACCCAGACAGGGCAATTCGTTTGAAAGATCTTGGATTGTCCATCAGGGATCGATACCAGAGGTTTGGAAACTCAGAGGACCTTGAGGCTGCTTTGCATGCACATCAAGAAGCACTGGCGCTGACCCCTGAAGGGCACCCAGACAGAGCAGATCGATTACAACTTCTTGCGGTGTCCATCAGAGATCGATATCAGAGGTTTGGAAACCTACAGGACCTTGAGGCTGCATTGTGTGCATATCAAGAAGCACTGCAGCTGACCCCTGAAGGGAACCCAGACAGAGCATATCGATTGCATGGTCTTGGTGTGTCCTTCAGAGATCGATATGTGAGGTTTGGAAACCTACAGGACCTTGAGGCTGCATTGCATACAGATCAAGAAGCACTGGATTTGACACCTGAAGGGCACCCAGACAGAGCATGGCGATTGCAAAACCTTGGTGTGTCCATGAGAGATCGATATGAGAGGTTGGACAATCTAGAAGACCTCAAATCTGTGTTGCGCACCAAGCAAGAAGCAGTGAAGCTGACACCTGAAGGGGACATAATGAGAGCATATCGATTGCAAAGCCTTGCTCTCTCTCTCAGAGATCAATATATGAAGTTAGGGAATGTAGAGGATCTGAAAGCTGCACTGTGTGCAGATCAGGAGGCAGTAAAGCTGACCCCTGAAGGCCACCCAGAGAGATCACGTCGATTGCAATGCCTTGCTGGCTCCTTCACAGATCAATATCGAAGTATGCGAAAGCTGGAGGACCTGGAGGCTGTCCACATCCACTACAGTAGTTCCTTTAAAACTCACTCTGCAAGTCCGGAGCATGACTGGACACAGGCCCTCAAGTGGGCTGCATTTGCGACAGAATTCCAGCCACCTGATGGCCTCCATGCTTATAGGGCTGCCTTTAATCTTCTCCCTGAACTCCTGTGGATCGGTCTTTCCATTCCTATGCGTCACGATGCCATTCACAGACTCGATGTCCCCCAGGCTTCTTCAACTGCGATGGCAACATGCATCAGTCTTTGTGATCTTGCCTCTGCAGTGGAAATCATGGAGCAAGGATTGGCTACCACCTTTCAGCAAATGCTGCAGCTCAAGGCAGATGTTGGCCACCTACACCCTGATCAGGCAAAAACTTTCCAAAACCTTTCATCACAACTCTACAGTGGAGCATCCACCAATGCCATGGCCATTGCAAATGCCAGAAACAAGTTGATAGAAGATATTCGAAAAGAGCCGGGCCTTGAATATTTCCTACTCCCGAAACCCTATAATGTTCTTTCCCAGGCATCTCAAGGTGGTCCAGTTGTAATTCTGAACAGCCACAAAAATCATTGTGATGCCCTAATAATACCCAATCCCACATCCCAGCCAATCCATGTTCCGTTTCCAAATGTGACACTGGAACTGCTCAAATCACAGCGAGAGATTCTTAGGGAGTTGCTAGTTTGCTGTGATGTTAGAAACCGAGGAGTGGCACTAGCCACCAGAAAGTTCCAGCGTGAAGGCTTCCCCTCCAAGCAAACCCAGGAGAGCTTCAGCGATATGTTGGACTGGCTCTGGACTCATATTCTTTCTCCTGTGTACCAGGCTTTAGCATCGGTGAGTGGCAGTAGGGGTTATCATTGGCCTGAACTAATGTTTCTCTGCTCTGTAGCATGGGATTCTGGATGGTAGGCTCTGGTGGCTACCAACTGGTGCCTTTACAGGATTGCCTTTGCATGCAAGTCCTCCAACAGCAAAAAATCAATTTATTCATTCCTATACAGCAACACTGGGATCACTGCTGGATGCCTATGCCAAAAAACCCTCTAGCACTTCCCAAAAAATCGCTGTTGTAGGAGTAACTCACACTGGTCCAGGTGCAGCGAATTTTTTGAACGGAGTAGGGCAAGAAGTTGCAAAGGTTCTGTCAATTGTCAGAGAACATGATGTGCAGTTCTTTGAAGGAGAACAGGCCACAGTAGATGCTGTGAAGTCTGAGCTAGAGGATTGCTCCTGGGCTCATTTGGCATGCCATGGAAGGCAAGATTTGGATGATCCAATCAAGAGCAACCTTCAGCTTTATGGAGGTACTTTGGAACTGGAGACAATCCTACAGATGCCTCTCGCAAATGCCCAGGTCGTGTTCCTAGCAGCATGCCAGACAGCCATGGGGGATGCAGAATTGGTGAATGAATCATTTCATCTGGGTGGTGGTTTCATTGCTGCGGGCTTCCGTGGTGCGATTGGCACATTGTGGTCTATGAATGATGAAGATGGCCCAACCGTTGCCGAAATTGTCTATTCACACCTGTTTCGGGATGGTAAAAGACCCCAAGCCACTGATGCTGCTAAGGCTTTACACCTTGCAGTGGAGGAGTTGAAGAGGAGGAATGTTGCTTATGAGCGATGGATCCCATTCATTCATATGGGAATCTGACTGAACCTCAACAGTACATACTATGTGGTACGTTTCTCGACTGTCTACATAATTTGATCCCTGAGAGACTGATTGCATATCTACACTAAGTACGACAGTCAATGTTCACTGTGTAACGGCTATCTACAGCCCAACTACCGTTCAACCGGCAGTGTATATGTATCTGTCTCTTTTTCTATTTACTTCCTACGGACGATGACCACTCGCACGCTTAGGCGCGCGAGTCACGTATGTGCGCTTATTATGTAATCATGCCATGTAGATAGATTGTGGGCCTGAAGGCCGAATATATCTTATCTTATACCCAACTCCTACTTCCACAGTGTTCTCAACTTGCTCAGCCTCCTCACAGCTGATCCCTCTTAACAGACAGAAACTCGAAGGCTACGCAAGTCAGGTGCATAGGTATCAAGCTAGTCTCGCTAACTACCCCTATTGTAGCATATTGAGACCTACACCTTGAGAAGAATTCCTCTCAAGATACAGAGAGGGATTCATTCAATTTCATGGATGTGCCAATCCATCCGATAATTCTATCGGTGAGCTCCGGGCGCAAACTTGGTCGTTTGCTTTGTGCTCTTCATCCATGACGATCAGTCAGTACCTGTGAATGTAAAGTGATGCGAAGTCTGGTGGTGAAAAAGTTGTGGAGGAAGAAGCAAAGAGAAGAACCTCCCAAGTGCACCGCCACGGCCTAGACTCGCCCTTCCGACCGTGTCGATGCGTTCGGACCCCAAAGTCCGACTGTTGAAATTTTCAAAGATTCTTGCGTTCTCGCTCCTGCGCAGAGAATCCTGGGAAATGCAATCAGCTGCAATCGCACTCTCTTCTGCAGTTCATTGGGAATATATTGAATGCCTTGGGTTGTCTTTTCTCAAAATTCCACCGTTGAATTGGCGAAGGCGAATATCTATTATCAAGGCTGGCAGGTGTACAGTTGCGGACAATCAAAGCCCGCCTATCTCATATCACGAGAACCAGCCTTTTCTGGATAACTCTGAGCTCAGAATCAGATCCGGCGGCTCAAAAGGAGCCTAAAAATCGTCCTCCGAAGTTTTTCCCACGAGCCGTCATTTTTCTCAATATTTTGGACCCCTCGAACGACATTGTATATACCTATCTGAGGCCTCAGAGGGTACCATGCACCTTAAAAGTAGGCAGATGGATGACTATACCACTCCAATGAATACTCCTTTACAGCATAGCAAAACCCCAGCATTTTAAGGGGTTTCAACTATTTTTTGGTGGTGATTGATGGCAAATCAAATCATTTTTCCCACATCAACTCTTCGATAGAATTCCCGGTTTTTGAAAGAATGATAACCGCCTTGCCAAAAGGAGTCGATTGGCGATTTTTCTGTATTTTTAGCTATTTGTTTCGACTTTTCTCAATATTTTGGGGTCAGATCATCAAAAATGTCACAATTTCAACATTCTGCGCGTGTCAATCTGTTCATTTGCATCTAAATCTACCCTTTATACGATTGCGGAGGCCGCAGACAACTTGTGCCGACCTGTGTATCCAGATTCCCATGCTCCCAAAATAGGCGGGCTTTGATTGTCCGCAACTGTAGTGCAGCCGCAGATAGAGGGGATATGTGTATATACCTGTGTGATTTTTATGTAGCGAGTCTGATCGGAATTCCTCTGTACCGAAGTGCTCAGTGTTCACTCTCTCAACTCGAGACGCTGTTGTGCATCTTGCACTGGCGAGTCAAGCAAATGCGAACGCACATGTATTTTGGCAATCAGAGATTGGAGGCCTTGGACGGGACGACTCAAGTTAAACTTGGCAGTGCTTGCACTTCTAGTCCATTTATTCAGCTTCAGAAGTATGAGCGCACGCCGTGTGGAGTTGCTGTTCTGCGCAGTGCCTGCCTTGGCTGCGGGCACATTCGTCTTCGCTTTGAATGCCGTCTACCTTTTTCGTGGACACTCGCAAATGGCGCCTCAGCTGTGACGTTGATTTTTGACGCATCGCGTTTAAATTCTAATCAGGTTCCCAGATTTATCTCGGCCTGGTCATCCATGGTTATTTAACGCCTTTTACTTCCCTGAGGTTTATTTCCCCTCTATTGAATGCTATACTCATTCGTGATCAAGCTGAGCGTCGATTATGCTGGACCGTCCGGAACACAGCCAGGACACTTCGGAAAAACATTTACTATTCAAAATATCGCCAGTTGTATTCACAGGATAATTAAAGTATCTGGTGCGCATCTGAAAATCTTAGACATAACGCGAATCCCAACACATGATTCGGTGCCTCTCGCTCGCCCTATGCGCTTCATCATTTTGCGGCCATCCGAGTCCAATATTGCCGCGATCCTCGCCAAGTTCCAGTGTTCGCCCTAAGGTCTAAGGCCTTAACGGTTCTAAGGCTTAGTAAGCCCTTAGAGTAAGCCTTAGAAGTTTCACCAGATTTTTGCCTGCCCTTAGAGGCCTTAACTGGTTACGTCGGACCGGATTTCCGGCCGCGGAGCCGAAGCACGCCATCAACTATTTTCGCTCCTTCCACCCATGGGCTCCGGATCCTTAGACGATTGGACAGCGAATCCGCTCGGGCTCAACCATTTGACTCTTGCAGGTGGAAACTGAGGCAGAGGGGGAGCTCATGGTCGCTTTGGCAGCCACAGGGCGGGCTGCCGAGGACGAGGAGGACGAGGGGACGCGCGGTTGGATGACGGAGCAGTAGAGATCCCGGATGAGGATGAATACGTGGGCTAGTACTGCGGAAATATATATATTAATAATAATATAAATATTCATTAAGGCCTTAAGGGAGGCCTTAACCTCTAAGCCTTAGGCCTTACTAAGGCTTAGAGGTTCTCAGAAGTACCGTTAAGGCCTCAAGGGCAAACACTGTCGCCAATATCCCACCGACCCCGAGGTATCTGGGTCAGTGCACACGAACAGCGGCATTCTCGGGCCTATTAACGGCGAATCCCGCATAGGCGAGTCCTTCGAAGCACAGTTGCTTGTATACGAGGATGAGCACCCAGGGGGAATGTTCCCGAGTGGAATTCTAAGTGCCAGATCAACCAGTCCAGATCGATGGAAGAAAGCCGATACTCGTAGTCGTTTACCAGGAGCGATCATCAACGGAAACGGCAGTGGAACGGCCACCGTGGGATGGGGTGACATGCACGAAAAATCCTGTGGCATTTATATTCCGAATTCAAACTTGAAAGAAGTTTTAGATGCCGATCATGCATCAGGGAAACCCCCTACAGATATTATGGTATTTTACCACAAAATATCGGAAAATACTTTCAGTTTGTTGAATGCGAGAAAATAGCTAAAAAATATCTTATCCCCCCAGAAAATATCTAGATTTACATACAAGTGGTACATAACTGCTGCACAATTCCACGCAATTTTGAACACATTATTCCCCCAATTCATTTGAATATTGCTGTTAGATGCACATAGGATAGGAAAACAGGAATTCCATTATGGTCAAAACTACGCTACGACATGGTACAGAGGTAATGTATAGTAGTTACGGAACCCAGACCACCACCAGAACATCCACCCACCATCTACCAGCCCCAGTGCTGCAGGGCATCCTGTCTGCGAACATACATACCTTGTTTGAGTCTGTCGGCGAGACCGGATCAGACAAGATGCCATTGAGGAAGAGCACAGCAAGCGAGCAACAACCTCCTCGTGGAGTAGCGCGCAAGGGAGGAAGCCTACACTGGCACAAATTTGCGAATATCAGGGCTATTCATGAGCAGTGATGTAGACACGTACCAAGAACGCAAACGGGCAGTGGATGGGTTGATGCAGGTTGTGACGTGCCGGATCGAGCAGTGCAAAGATCTGCACTGTATGAGCATAAGGGTGTAGATGAAAAAAGAAACTAGCGCACCTACAGAACGACGCGGGGCACCGAGCATATGGTCTCACATCCATCAATCTGTCGCCGACCAGGTGCTCACGGGCACTAACTAGAGGATCTTAGAAAATAGGACAATGAGAAGGGTACAAAGGAGACTCAACACTGAGTTTCTGGAGAACGGGGTCGCTGGATGGTATTCTCGTTAGAAGCACAGAGGGAAGCGAGTGAAGGAGAAGAAACTAAGTCTGTCTTTGGGAAAGCTTGCAGGCACGGGTGGACAAGCTGGGCCATTGAAGGTGGAAAAGGACAAGACTATGCAGAGAGGGATGTGGGGGGAAAGGAAGAACAACTTTTGGCGTTTGACAACAACCATCTTTTCTGCATGTGCTTTGCTCACGGCAATCTTTTGCTTCGCTTGACATTGTCCAAACATTGTCTTCCGCCGTCAGTTCGGACCTGTTCGGACTCTCACGGTCTGTCACTTCTTTTCGGATGTCAATAGTTCGACATCAGGGCCGGTCATTCCTGACCTCGACTCACATGTGAAGCCAATTCATCCATTCCCTCTGAATGTCAATTTGAGGCATGGTTGCTAATAAATTTTGTTCTCGCAGCTGCACCGTGTGCAACATGTGTAACCGGCGACACAAGTTTGTCAGACATTATCTCAAACAAATCTTGAGAGAAATAGGAATTATATCTGAGGCTTTGGAAAAATGTCCAAATCGTTGGGAAATTTAGCCAGACTTTACTTAAATTATGCTCAAATGTTGATCAAATGTCAAAAATATCAAAAATATCGACCCGATAAACAGATTTTATGGAAAAATATCTCAAAATATTAGAGGAGGTTTTCCCTGATGTGGCATCACGGCATCGCGGTGGCCCAGCACTTGCCATCATTTCTCCCTTAGAGTATTCATAAGGCCCTCTGGGCGCCCCTGGTACCGATACCGCCGAGTCGCCGACCCAGATTCCTCCCCCGACTCAAACACTGAAAATAGTGGTCATGGTCGGCACGTTATGCTAGCCTGATCCTCCGAGTTGTCACTCAATGCAATACCGTCCAAAGTCGAAGCGCTGGATTCAAAGTGGTCGAAAAAACAAACATGCCATATAAACACTTGATGTAGAACTACATACACGTAGGGCGGGGGTGCCGGCCGGAATGGTTCGGGGGATGGGCTCAGCGTAGTGCGAGGGGTGGCATCAGAAGAGTGGTCGTTGGCACGGCGTTTGCCGGCTGCGATGTCGGATTGGAAGGTGGGTGTTTGCACAGACACTGGGGCCGTAACAGGAGATGCAGCGGGAAGGGTGTTCTGTGATAGGGCAGCGGCAGACAAGGGGAATAGCTGTTCAACAATATATGGGGTGTTGACAAGGGACACCGTCAATGGGGTGTCAGCTCCTTCTTCAACAGTCTCCACAGTGGGTCTCATAGCAGGATGTGGGGCTGGTGGGGGGAGAAGATGCAAGAAGGTTACTATCCTAGACCCCCCTGTGTCCACGCACCTCCATGTGGAATTTTGGCTGATGGCAAGGTTATTTCCATTCTGTTTGCTTCCACAAAAATCTGGGAACCGCATTCATCTCTAACCTATCAGTGTACAAGATATCTAGGGAATCAGAGGCCTGGAGCCGACACAATAAATTGAATGGAAGAATTTGTGACATTTTGTGACACAGCCAAATGCCTGCCAAAACTCGCTTCCACATGATGTCCCATTTCGGAACACTTATATCTTTCCACAGACGTTGTTGGAAATTCTGAAAATTTGAGACACTACGGAACAGATGTCCAAGAGCTTACAGCCGTTTGCACAATTGATGACAGTCGGCCCAAAATAAATAAAGGAACAACTTTTGATGGGACCTTTTTCTGACCGCATATCTCATCCAATTCTCAACGGATTCATTTAGTTCGGACACCGTTTTAGAGGGCGTAACCAGAGCTTCCGATTCGTACCCAGCGCAGCATGTAATTTCCAAAATTGGGGTGCTCAAAATTTGCGTCCAGTGTTTCCAACCAAATCTTGTTCTGCTCAATGCTCCGTCAGTTTTCATTGGATCTGGTAGTTTATGAGCGGGGTCGAGAGCTGTAAGCCTGGCATCCATCCTCGGCCAACCAAATTTTGTCGCAGTGGTCTTCATTCTCTCCGTCAAGCCAATCACTGATTTATTTGAGTAATTATACATACTACGGTCATTTCGGAGCTAAACCATTTTCTCTCCTGGTGCGAGCATATGCCACCAGATACCCTTCCCGGTGCACCCGACCTCAAGAGATTTGGTTTCAATTTCATTGAATAATGAGAGAAACAAGTTCGGGTTGGAATCACTGGAAGCAAAGTTTGACAACCTCAAATTTCGTAAATTACATGCCTTACAGGGTAGTAATCGAAAGCCCTGCTTAATCCCTCTCAAACGGTGCCAAAAACGAGCAGATCGGGGCAGGATTGCCCGGGCTGCGCCCTCGGCAAAGTGCCCGATCAAAAATTGTTATTATTTCATTTTTATGCCGACTGTCATCCATTTTGCAAACGGCTGTAAGCTTGCGTGCCGGAGGAATTCCGACTCGCGAGCAACTTGTTATTGCTTGCCATCACGGCCGTGGACACAGGGGGGACAAGGATAGTAGGGAGGGCCAAGTGTTTGGTGCAGGCACAACGGCAACTTAGCACGGGTTAACCAGGAAGTTTGGGAGTTGGAAATGCCGGCAAACACACCGCCATCAATTCCGGCGGCACTGCCGGCAGATATCTTCGGAGATTGAAATATCTTCCACCCATCCTTGCTCGCTCGCTCGTAGATTTTCACTAGTGTACAAAGATATCTTTCACCTCATTTGCACCTCATAGTTATGGAAGCATTTTCTGGCCCAGCCACAGAGTCAATTTGATTAGACAATGGGCCACACTTTTATGTTCAAACTTGCAGATAGCTATAAAGGTTCTTTCTTGGTCAGAGATACCACAGAGGGTGCAGCTGGCAGCCGTTTTTGGTTGACTCAGACTCCATTGGGTCCTATGGCGAAGCACGACACTTTGAAATATGCAGTTCTGCCGTCCACATATTTGTTCTCCCTCTGTGTATGAATTAAAAATATAATTGAACATGCTAAATGTATTCTATGCACATACTCAACATCTGTATACACCTGAAGAGCAGAGAGGCCGACTAAACCCACTTGCGAACGGTTTAGGCGAATATTGATTCTTGTTTATATCAGTGAACTATGGGCTGCCGTTGCACCGGCCGCTTACCAATCACACCGCCGATCACACCGCCGGCCTCCCAAATCCCCGGTATTTCCAACTCCCAAATGCCCTCGGGTTAACTCACATATTTGAAATCTCTGAAACGAGATAGGGGGCCGGCTTTATTATGGAAGCCGTCGTGATCGACACAGATTTTTTGGACAGTGTTTTGGGTGCGCTAAGACGTGAGCCGGTGAACAACAAAGAGCCCGTCATGATCGAGACGCAGATTTTTGCCGTCTGGGTTACAGGGTTTCGAGGGAGGTAGGATACACGTTGTCCAGGCATTAAACAATTATCCGTCATGATCGAGACGGGAAAAATTGCCGATCAAGGTTACGGGTTTGAGACCTGGTCCCTAGGTCGGTACCAGGAATTACAGATGCGCCACACCGAGCATTGTCGAAAAATCTGAAGAAATGGAACTCAAGATGGAAGGATGCCCTCAGACTCAACCATCCCTTTGAAAACTCCTTGGCTGGCGAATTGAGCCCAGAACAGGTTCCATCAAAAACTTCAAACTCCTCGCGCAAGGTGATGTTAAATCCCGAATTGTGCCAGTCTGTTTACGGCCAAGTGCTTGCTACCTTTTTGGGTCACTTGTAGACAGACTGGTAACGAGTCTAAGTGTCATCCGTCAATTTGCAAGTCCGCGCAGTTGTCGGACAGGATGTCCGACACAGTATACGCCACAGGCGCCGACGGGCGGAATTTAGATTCAAATTGCCAGCGGTGCGCGTGTCGTTTTTTCTTGCTCTGGCAGACGCAAGGATTGCGAGATGGCCCAGCGAACACGGCAACCAAGGAGGCGAAGGAAATCATCCTGAATGAAAAGCAGAAGCGGGTGGTCGGAAGAAAGCGGCAGAAGAGGCTGTGTTGGCCACCGGTGATGGTGACACCTCAATTTCGTTGTCCGTTGTACTCCGTGTGCAGCACCACGTGCGTGCACATGAGGCAGGCACCGGTCCTTGGTACACAAAGAAGTGGGACTCTGCATGCCTGTCGTAGATCTGCCCTGACTCGCCCTGAGAGTAGTAGCCACCTTCGTCACTTCGTTACTTCGCGTAGGTATGCGAAACTTCGTCGCTTTGATGGGAATCTGAGAAAGTTCGTCACTTTGCCTCCTTTCTGTGAAAGCTCGTCACTTCAACTCGGCACCTTCAAGACCTCGGAACACCGGCCATCAGTGTTCATTCACACAAGCCGGGGAGTGTTTTTTTATATAGATCCCTCACCCTAACACTAACCACTAACCCTAACCACTAACCACTAGCTGCTAACCAATAACCTCAAACCCCTAACCTCTAACCAAAACCACCTAACCAAAACACTAACCTCACCTGAACCTAACCGGCTATCTCGGCAAACTGTTGATTTTCACCACTCCGTTATGTGCCGAGGAGTCGGCGCTTGACAAGCCTGGAATACTAACTCACGAACTTTCATAGAAAGCCATCAAACTCACGAACTTTCACCAATTCCCATCAAAGGGACGAAGTTTCCCAACGCTACGCGAAGTAATGAAGTGACGAAGATGGCGCGGACTCCTGCCCTTAGCACGCAGGAGAGCCTACCATCGCCTCGCGCGGCTGCATCCTCTTGCCGTGAACTCCCCTGGGTCCTTTGTCAATGCCGTGCACCCCTGGGTCATGCATCGCCTCCTGTGGTTGAAGAATCTTCTACGCCAACCTGTGTCTGGTTTTCCTCCGGGCTGGCGCGTTTATGGAGCGGACGTGCAGGAGAACGCACAACCTGGCAGTATCGTGCACGCGATTCGAGTGCATCCTCATACCGGCCTTATTTGTCATCCAGCCACAGCGACGTGTCTCGCCTTTCCTATGACCAGACTCCACCCGTGCCTGGCCCTGCTCACACCACTACCGTGCCTGACCACCACACGGCCACTTCTGCGAATCGGACTACCCTCAATATGACATATGGCGGCGCGATTAATTATCCCCCGGGCCGTTGCGTGCATACCTTCTGGATGGTCTTCCTAGTACTGCGAATCTCCTTTCCTCATCCCGGTGTATTGCCTCCCATCGTACATGTATCTTTCCTCGCCGTATCTTATCCCTGCGGTATCCTACTCGCATCCTTCCTGGCCGTGTCTCTCACTTATCTTGCCGTGCTTCGCTGGCACTTGGACAGCTCTGCCCCCCCGGCGAATCACGATTACTGGATCTGCAAATTTAATTCCTTCCCCTGTACATCCGCGTTACTCACACTTGTCTCCTCGCCCAGGTAATTTCCGCTCGCCGGTGAATATTCTCCCCCGGCGAATAAACCATGCCTGACCTGTTTTCTTGCGTCCGTGTATCATGTCTGCGCATGCGTCGTCTGTTATATCCGCCTCCAAGAATCCGCCTTCCTCATTCCTCCCAGGCCTTCGCGGAGAAAACTCATGCATAATATATTAATATTTAATTTTCACCGATGTGCAGCACCTGACTCGTCGGCGGCGGTGTATCCTCTCTCCTCCATCTCTGGTCCCAATTTCAGATTTAACCCGCCTCAACCCGCCACACGCGTCGAGCGTACTCTCACCTTGAAGTCGTTGCATCCTTCCTTCCTGCAAGCTCCTCCTCACGGGTTACTCTTAGTTGCCATTCATCTCATCTCATCTCCATCCCGTGCTGCATCCGAGTTCCCTTTCAAATATCCACCCACTTGCTCCAAGCCCGGGCATCCATCCGATTTCTTCTCAAACTTGCGCCGTGCGTCCGACGTTCTTTTCAATATTCGCACGTCCGACGTTCTTCCAATAGTCACACGTCCACCTTATCCCACGTCCGACTTTATATTCCTTTAAACATCTGCGTGTCCAACGTTGTATTTCTCTAACCAAATATCCATACGTCCCCTTTCCTCATTAATATTCCCAGATACTTACGCACTCGATATTAAAGCTTTGATACTAAGTATAGACCTCAATATGAATACCACGACTTTCTAAAGACGTCGATACAAAGGACTTGATTTCAATCATCCCGACATCGATATAATTTTCAAAGCCCAACTCATGGACCTAGTTCCCAGCCGTCGATTTACCCCCACCCTTTATTTCCTACACGATCAGCCGAATCCATCTCTCACCATTAGTCGTCATCTCTCATCTCAAGCTCGATCCGCCATCGACTCGCTCCTTCATGAATATTATGGAGATTTCGCGTTCGAATTCCGCACGGCTGTTCAGTGGGTGAACACAAACACAACTTACTCGGCATGGGCTCGTCGGACCACACAAGTCCCACTCCCGACGCTGAAAACCATTCCCGCTCACTCGCTCCGCCGTTCATTCATTCACTCACTTGCCAAAACCCAGACTCAGACAGGACTCGGAAGAATGAGGATAAGACAGTAAATCGACGCATCGCGTATTGGCTATAGAACCAAACAGAACGGATATAGAGACACGGGGGAAGAAACAGAACAAAGTAGGTGCTACATGTGGTGGATGAGATGAGATAAATACTTGAGGCAATAAGACGAGATGGGATGAGTTTGGGGTATGTATGAGATCCAACTGGATGGGGTGTACGTGCGATGAGAGGCAGTAAATGTAAGTGAGACATGAGAGAGAAGATGAGGGGCAGGCTGGTAATGTAGTGGTGGGGTGGGGATATAAGCACAGGGCAATGATACATTCGGTTTTGGGTAGTGTGGGTCTATGGGGGCGGGAAGGGGAGGGACAGAGCACATCGAGCGCGACAAGAAGGTCGAGAAAAGACGCGCCTCGTCGCTCATAGAACTCGATCTACTGCGCCGTAGTCAAATTCGAAGCCCTCATACAGCCCCAGAACGACCAAGTCCTGCTACAGCGCCTTCACGTGGCCCGCATGCCCCATGGGCGCGGCGAGGTTTCCCGCAGAGGTGCTGTGGAGGTGGGCGGCGAGGGTGAGGCACGTAGTGCCAGAGGTGAGGGCGGAGGGGATGGCGGCGTGCGCGGCATCTTGCGAGTTGGAATGCGAGTGGGAGTTGGAGGGGCGCTCGAGCGAGGCGAGGAATGCGGGCGAGAGGGGAAGCAGGGCGAGGCGGTGCGTGTACATGAACCCATGTAGGATGGCGAACGCCTACGAGGAGGGAAGCGTAAGCGGTAAGACCGGCAGCGAAACCGAAGACGCGTGCGAGGAGTGGGCAGGGCGCGGAAGGGGCGGGAGTGCGGCGCAGTGGGCTGCGAGGACGACGGTGTGCACGGGAAAGATGGCGTGCGGGCCGCCGACGTCGTTGCCCGCCGGCGCGATGGCGAGCGTGTGCGAGGGGTACGAGGGCCGGCCGGCGGTGGGCGCAGAGCGTTGCAAGAGATGGGAGCGCGGGAGGGCGGGGAGGTGCGAGGTCGCGAGGGCGGCGAGGGTGTCGCGGCCGACGTGGGTGAAGGCCGGGCGCGCGAGGGTGGGTGGCTGGAAGTCGTGGCGGTCTGAGACCCGAGTTCGAACTCCGCCGGCGATCACCGACTCCCGCCATGTCAACTCCGATGCATCTTGCATTCGTCAAGTCAGTGTCAAGGGGGCAGTGGATGGGGCCAGAACTCGTCCGAAACTACCGTGTCGGTCCAATTCCAGATCCGCCGGGAATTACCGCCATCGGACGGAGGCGACACTGTCCCTTCAGATTAAGTACGAATTGTACATTCGTTTCTGATTACCGACAAGATCGCTAGGCTTCAGTGCAGACTCAGCATCTTCTTCAAATCTCCGTTCGGACTCACCTGCGACGAAAGCTTTCACAATTGTTTAAAGGGGGAAAACCTGCTTTCACTAAATTAGGCGCGACCGCTTTCCCCCCGCAAAGTCCGGTGGCGGCGGCCTATTTATGGAAGCGGACGGCAGGCATACCTCATGGACAGCAGGTATGCTACGTGGACAGCAGGTGGACAGTAGTTATGTCACATCAATAGGGCTTACTCTCGACCCACCACCATGCCAGAATCCGCCCACTGCGACGATTCGGGCAGCGCTGAGAACGATAACTTTGACAAGTGAGCCCTGCACTTGTGCTTATGAGATTTATGTACTCACGTTACAGACTGATACGTGCACTGAATGCGGGGTTCACCCAGCTCGGAGAGCAGAACAAAGAGCACAAGGAGCAGTCGGACAGGTATGTCGCGCTTTGATTCCGGGAAATACTTTTCACGGGTGACAATTATCTTCTCCCCGTCTGCGCGAATGACGATGCAGGTTGATACACACAATAAATTCGGGCTTCACACAGTTGGCAGAGCAGAACAAGGAACAAATGAACAGGTATGTCTGGCATTGGTCCTCGGAAACCTTGACTGAACGGGCACAGCCTCCGGATTGCCATTGAGGCACAAACTCGTCAGCCACGTTTGCCTGAAAACATCAGTGAAAACAAGGAGAGGGAGGAAGCAGCCAAGTATGTTGCTCCCTTCAATGTTTTACCCTTTCGACGACTGTGTACAGGCAACAGAACATCAACACACAGCCCATGGGCACCGATATCAACACTAAATTTTGGACTCTGTACAAAAAGCTTTCCGACGAACAGGACAAGGAGTTTGTAGAAAAATACAGTGCAGATCTGGAGAATTCACTTATATTTGTGTGTCTGATCTCACATTTACCATCGCTTGGCTCATTTCCATGCCAGGCTGGTCTTTTCTCAGCGGTTACCTCTGCCTTCATTATTCAGATACAGCCCGAAATTCACCCAATGGGGACATCCACTCTGGTTCTTATCGCTCAATGCTTGCTCTATTCCAGCCTGGGAATGACACTCCTGGCTTCGTTGCTCACAGTCCTTGGAAAGCAATGGATATTGCATTACTCTGCTGCAGGCGAGAAGGGTAGCCTTGAGACACGTGGGCTCGAGCGCCAGCGAAAACTCGATGGCCTTCACAAATGGAAATTTGATGCTATCATGCAAGCCTTTCCCCTCCTCTTGCAGATCGCACTGCTCCTCTTTCCAACAGCTCTTTCAATATATCTGTGGAGGATCCATCTGGCTCTGGCGGTCATAACAATTTCTTTGACGGCAGTTGGATTTACTGCTTACATTGTCATGCTTGCTTCTGTTGTGGTTTCCCCCGACTCGCCCTTCCAAACTCCTATTACACCTCTGCTGACCTGGTTAATATCAACCACCATTTGGAGGAAATCAACTCAACTCCTACTGAGTATTACTGAAGAACTTTTGTGGATCATCTATTCCCCCTCCTCCACTGAAGAAATACCTCGATTGTTGGAAAGCTCATATGAAATTTTGAATACTTCATTTGAGCCCTTGGAATTTGAGCCATCACTGGAGATCCCTGCTGTATCATGGGCATTGGAGGCATCTACAGATCCAGAATTTCTGAATGCAGCTGCTGAAATGGTCCCAGAGCTACAATGGCTAGTGACAAATGATCTCAGTCCACAATTGAACAGGCTGTTTCAAGGGCTCTTAACATGCTTCATTTTTCACACATTTCGTTCATCTCCAGGTCAACCTAGAGGATTCCTAAGACTACATTCCTTGCGAGATGGAATGACACTTCGTGCAATCTCTCTCGGGAGGGCGTATTGCACCTTGCGTCATGGCCCCCAACCACTGTCAATATCCATCGCTCCTTGGTTTGATATATCTCAGACCCTCCCCGAGCTACAAAATGTACTTCACATCCTAGCGAGTAAACCAAATTTGGCTTTAAATTCAGGAGCACCAGTAACTGCCACCAAGTGGGCGTTACAGGTCATTCCATCCCTTTGGGAATTGATTGAATCAGACATCTTCGCATATGAAACCGACACCGTGACACCCAAGCTAAAGGCCCTAAAATATTTTCTTGGCCAATTCAAGGAGACAACAAATCTGGACACTGGGAGTTTCTCTGATTACCTATTTTGTATACTCAGCTTTCTATCCCCGACCCACCCAAGTGACATGCATGTTGTCGACAAAAGGTATCAGTAACCAGGTCCATTCAATTAAATACTGAGCTTCCCTAGCCCGTTTGAGAAAAAAATCTTCAAACATCTTTTCAAGGAACTAGCCTCCAACCTTAAAGATGCTCGGATCACCATGGATATTGCAACGGCTATAATAGAGACCACTGGGTGGCTAGCAGCAAGCAAATTGGAAGATGCTCCGCGGTGGGCTATGCGTCACTTCGACTCTGACTCTTACGATCGGCAAACCATCATATATCAATTTTGTAGCACTCTCCCCCAGTCAACCGGATGGATCAATGTTGTGTTAGCAACGGGACTGCTTACAGGAACCTACCGTTTGTCGGGATATAATGAAGATAGTGATTCCGGCTGGGTATACAAAGCATTGCGAAGCATCACGATCCCAGCACATCCAAATCAATGGGACAGCAAAGTTCTGATTGGGTGTTCAGGTCTCCTGAACGCTCTACGCTACTACGATGATGCCATCCACCCAGAACACATTCATCTAGTCTTATTAGCACTCTCGAGTCCCAGTGATATTTCCAAAATTGCTGCCACCCTTCTACTAGGAGAGCAAACGAAGCACTGGTTTGAGGAGCCTGAGTCAAAAGCACTCCTGCAAACGGCCTTTGTATGGTCATCCCTTGCACATGTCCTGTTCAACCTTAATGAAAATCAACATGCATGGACCGCTACATATATTGAGCAAGCCCACAAGCTTGCAGCCATACCTGACTGGCAACCGCACATCGAGAGGGAACTCGCATCCTGCATCCTCCTACACTTCCGAGACGATTTCAGATGGGCAGTGGAAGAGGACTACATCGATCTCCTATCGAAGATTGGGAGACCAAACACTGGTGGATACGAATTCAGTGACCAAAGTGAAAAGGCATTGGGCATGTCCTACACTGCGCTGTCCAAAGTCTGGAAGGCCTTTGATTCCAACTCCTCCGGGAGCCTGGAGAAATCCGTGACCTGGTTGTACTGTATCAGCTCAGTGCTGCTACAGGCTCGATGTGGAGAGTATGGCACAATCACCATTGGCTTCACCGTCGCTTTCTCTGGGGATCTTCATGAGTCTCTTATGCACGCTGCACGGCAAGCCAGAGAGAGGACCACAGACAATGATACAGACAAAAAGAAAGCATCAGAGGATATCGCCAGCATCCTGGAGGGTGTAGCCAGCAAAATGCCGATGTCAGCTGCGGATTTGGAGCAAAAGGAGAGTTATTGGGAAGGCTTGCGAACTGAGTTCGACGAAAAGATCAATGCGTTGAAAGACTTGTTGCAAACTATGTCTGATTCTGCGATGTAGGGTACCCATTTCGTTAATATTTAATACCATTTTCTGTACTCGTGGACGTGCCCAGAGTAAGATCAAGGTCAGATAGTTATTGCTAATAGTCACATTCTAGTGAACATCGATTCCAGGGAATTTTATAATATCGATGTTGAAGTCGTGGCAGAGCACAGTACACAAGTGCGGCGTTCAAGTGGCGTGGGGTTTCAACCTCCCTCGTGACCACCAAATATCCCTGGTTGAAACTTGTGAGGGCACCGAGTCGTATTTGTCAGGAAGTCTTGGAGCATACTGTACAGGAGGGGGCAGCTTGGCCCTTGGATGTAGTGCATCAGATCGAATTTTATTAATTTCTTTGAAGGCGGGTGAATTGAGCAACATTTTCTCACACCGCAGTCGGCGGATGAAGTGGAGATCTGTCATCGTTAAGCTAGGCACGCACACGCGCGCGATTGAAACGATGACGGATGATGCACCGATGGGATCGAAATGCTGAGCTGTGGGGATCCGAGCGGGCGCAGCGTAATGCCGTCGCAACGGAGTGACTTATGCGCGGTACCAGCCGCTAGAGCATACGAATCGCAATAAATTACTCGTGCCGTCCATCGCCTCGGGCGAACACGCCCCGCTGAATTTTCATGGTGCTTCGAGATGAGTAAATTATTGGCGGAGTGCTCGGGATGAACTGAAACGAAGACGCTGAGGATTCAGCGAGCAAGGATCGAGGCGTAGGCTAGTAGTCAACGAGCAGCAGAAGCAGCAGACCGGAATGAATCACCCTGGACTACATCACCATGGACAAGGATTAGCACAGTGTGAACCCCTGAGGTCGGGATGGGGGAGGTTCGCGCTGAGCTGGAAATAAGTCCGCGGCAATGGCACGAGAGTGCGAGTGGAGATCGGGGGAATGTGCTTGACGCTGCGCGAGACCTTCGGATACGCGGCGTGTTACTAGTTATTGCGTGGCCTGAAGGTCCTTGTACTGCCCACGCTCCTCTCCGTGGGCGAGCGATCGACGCACTACATGATACAACGATCCTCACTCCGAAACAGGGTCCGGGGAACGGGATGTCCTGAAATACCAGTTAGCTGCAGCGCGGAGGGGAGGACAGGATACGACGCAATGGGAAGGAGAAGATATACGTACCCGAGCGCGATTCTGAGACGAAACGAAGCTGAGCTGCGCCGGAACGATGAGCAGCGCAGGCTAAACCATCAAGAGCGGGGGCTGGACCGTACCCATAGGAAGCGCGCGCGGGATGAGCGGCGGACTGCGAATAGAGTCCGCGTGGTGGACGGACAAGGAGCACGGGCGGTAGACGTAGATCAGCGCCGCGTTGTCTCCTGAGACCTGAAGGGCAGAGAAGCGCGTACGCAGGACAAAATGGACTGACGATGGTGAGATGGAATGCAGCGTGATGGGCGGTTGATTGCCGGTGATAGCGCATCAAACGTGGACCGGGCTGGGTTCTCTTTCTTCCGCTCCCCCTTCACGTCGTCGGTTTGAACTGTCCAACAGCCAACGCCTGGAACTCTGCACTAGTCGTCATCCACCTGGAGCTCGTCGTGCTCGGCGTTATTGTCACCATCGAGGACGGCGTCGATCCTCGGACTGCATACTGTATCGCGCTCACCACCCCTCCGGCATCGGCCTTCATCCTTTCCTGTGTCACCGTTCCATAGTCATTTCCGAACTCCCCTCGTCTTTTCTAGCATCGCACCAAAGCCCCGCCTGGATATGCCCGTCGCGCTTGACCTCCATTGCCTCCCAGTCTCTGACCCGCACCGCTATCAGTGCATGCGTCTAACACCCCTCGGCCGCGTCCTGTCCCGTATTATCGTGCCTCACTACTCACGGTTTTCCAATATCGATACGTATTCCTTTTGTATTCCTTGGATCCGACGCCTAGAAGTGGAACAAGGCAGTCCAAGGACTCTATTGCTGCACCCGCATCTTCGGCACTTTCGCCGTCGTGTCAAAGCTCAAAGCCTAATCGATGCCGTCCCACGCGTGCCTGACCTCCACGTCGACACAATCGCTGGTCCACGCTCGGTCGCGCATCTTCCACATCATCCCGCCATTTACCTCCTATCGTCGCCCACCCTTGCTTCCTCGTCGTTGCGCAGACCCGACGAGCCTGCTATCAAGCTCGACGTTTGCTACAACCCCGCCTATGTGGTAGTTATTGCCGTACGGCGTTTCGGCGCACTCATCCCCGGCGCGATGGAATACCCGCGCACCATGTCCCCCTCTCCTACCCGGGCCCACCCTGAAATTCCTTTCGGCGGTGCTGCGTATCTTCGCGCGCCCTTTCCTTTAGTCCCACTTGCAGGATCTCCATTTCTGCGATCTACAGGAAGAGCGCAGGATGTCTCCTGTCCGATAGTTGCACCAGTTGTGGCCCAAGGTTCGCTCTTTGTGTGTTTGTGCATCAGGTTTATGTCTGTGAGGATGATTTCTCTCTTTCTCAAATTAGACGCTGAACCAATTTTTAATTCGGACGCACTTCAGGAGGCTCGTGCGAATTCTACGGAGGGTGCCTTCCGTTTACACTTCAAGTCCTCTCGCATGCGTTGATGTAAGTGATCTCCAGTACCAACGTCGAGTAATTGACTATTTTGTGCAAGCATGCGCTGAATACCATGTACATCACTGGCAGTACTGTTTTGAATCAAAACAGTACTAACTTTTGATGTTCGTTAATTTCAGACATAGATTGGCGGATAGGCTCCGTATGCATCACTATCAACTTCTCTTCAGTTCACCCGTCGTGTGCGCTAAGTTTCCCGTTCCTCAGCGATTGTCGTCGGCAGCTAAAACCTACAGTATGTGTTTGGTGAGATGCTGCGCACTGGAGATGTCATTCTGATGCTCCATCCATCTTGACTAGCCCACCTCCTCTCGCTGGCAGCTGGATAGCCTTCATCGTGCGTCTATTCTGTAATCAGCCACATTCCTGGTATGTATACTTGCGTTCTTCGCACCATCGGATGTTCGGCAGACATTTGTATCCTCTTGCTCTATTCCCCTGCATCGACGCATGTGCCGTCACACTGCCCTTGGGCGAGCCGTGGAAAGACTCACTCGAATCGTCTCGCGGTATGTACATTGAAGTGCCGTAGAAAGAGGGGCAGGGTGTTAGTATGCACGATAAAAATTGAACTTGAATATGAGAGGTTGAAGGATAGTATGGCGCCGCGTTTGCGGCAGAAATCCGCAGGGTCGAGGCAGGAGAACTTGAGTTGAAGAGGATATAAATATCACACGCGCGCTCGATCCCTTTCCCATTTCAGCATGTAAAAAAGGACGTACGCGCCCGTACGAGGAAGATAGGTGGGTACACTGCAGACCCGGGTCATGAAAGCTATCTGCGAGCAGAAAAAAGAGAACACCAGAATAGTTCGAGAGAGAAGGGGATTGCTCGTGGCACGTGTAGGGATTGATCAGGATGGATCGAGGGAGTGGAGAAAGAAACTGGGGATCGAACAAGGGATACCTGATGGGTGGAGGAAAGATCCCAGACGCGTGCAATCCCCCACGACACAGATGCACGTCCACGATATCTCTCCTGCTAGCACGCTGGATCTTCGCCCTCCTTCTTGACAACTTCTCTCACTCCACGATCTTGTGGCGCTATGGACCTGCATTGTATACGACGCGTTCGTGGGCGGGACAGATATCCCGCGGCATGGACGCCCTCGTAAATGGAGCACAGAATCCAAAAGTGATTCAGGCGCACGTCCACGCAAACACACCGTTAACGCATTATAGCGGAGAAATTCAGCGCGCGCGCATCGATTCCTCCCAAAGGAGAATCCTCCATTCGAGGAACGGTGTCGATCTTGCGGTCCGAGAAGGGATAGATCTTTCGGTTCGATGAGGGATAGAAAACAGCCGACTGTAAGCGATTCTCGAGGGACAGGAGACGCAGGAAAACGGGACACAAAAAATCAAGTCAAGGCAGGGCGCAAGCGAGCAAATAGTATACACGCAGCACGCAGGGTGGGTTCGCACACGACGAGCAACGAGGATAACGCGTTGGTCTCGGACAGCTGGTTTCTGATTTCAGAAAGGATGGCCGATGAGGTGCACGAAAGACAAGAGTGGGTATCGTGGCTGGACGGGGATTACGCTCCAGCGGTGTGGGTGGGCATCAGTACCTGATTTATGCGGGACTGGTCCTTATGCAGGCGGAGGCGCACCGCACCGAAACCCGGAGCTAGTTCTCTCGCGGATGCAGCCACGGGCGCACGAGCACGACGGCGAGGATTGCGCAAGACTCCGGGTACTGCGCTTACACGCGAACTCCGGTTGCGCGCGTCCCCAGGCAAGATGTAGGTGCTTTTGTCGCACTACCTCGGGACGCCTCGGTAAATGGTATTTGCAGAGAAACTCAGAGACTCCGCGGCTTCGGCGTGCGAGGACGCGTCGAAGCGGGCGAAGGATGGAAAACCGTGGGTAGAGTAAGACAATACGGGACAGGACCGGGCGATGACATCCCCAGTGCCGATAGGAGAGGACGATGGGCGATGCCGCGCGATGCAGCCCGAGGATGGAGGCGTTCGGGCGAGTGGGTGGAAGTCAAGCATGTCGATTGAGGCTCGTGCCTCGATGCGACAGTGGAAACGTTGAGGGTACTAGGTGGATGACGACTAGTTCAGAAATAGAATTCTTGGACTGCAGAGTTCCAGGCGTTACGTTGGCTGCTGGGTGGTTCCAGCCTTCCTGCCTACTCGAGCGGATGCTGACCCAGTGACAGGCTCGTCGGCTCTGCGCCGGACTACGACAAGTCTACGGTAAGAGATGGGCGAGGACGGGAGGTAAATAAAGGCGGGGTGATGCGGGAAAGTACGATGGGCGAGCCGGAAGGAAGGGGGAGAAACCGGCCCGGTGCATACACGTGTTTGATGCGCCATCACCGGCGCCAAATACAGGTCTCTTCCTACCGCCACTTGAGCTCGAGCAGCGCGCCGCTGATACTTCAAGCTCGCTTTGGCTCACCATCTTCGCAGCAGCTTTGTCTCATCCATGCTCCGGTCAATAACATGCTCAGTCGCACTAGTACTGTGCTTGCCGGAGCACCCAGGCTGCTCGCAGACGTATTTAGGCCGTTGAAAATGCCGTACCACCAGCTCCACGTACACATTCAAGCTCCTAGGTCTTCGGTTTGCATGCGAAGTACATATCGCTCGTCCTGCCTTCACCGCTAATATCAATCTTGATCGTCTTCTAGCAGCAAATCTTTGTCGTTGCGTCCGAGCTATTAACACACGACGGGACGATGATGATGCACCATCACCGGTGACGAGCACAATCTCTTCTGCCGCTTTCTTCCGACCACCACTACTCTGACTGCGGTTCTTCTGCAGTCGTAGCATTTGTTTAGTCTCTCTGGTACTGTAACGTCCTCTCTCTCTCTCACTACGCATCTAAGGCTCTGTCTACCCGACTTGCATGCGTCATGAGGCTCCTGCCTGTCCCACCCGCGCCGAATCCACTACGCTGGCTCTCCGTCTGCGCCTTCACTCTTTGAACCTGTAGGCCTTCAGATTTGCGTCTATTTGATTCTCGTTTTTCTCCCGGCCTTCACGGTCTGTCTGATCGTACAGATCGTCCATGATACTGCTGTGCGCGCTGTCCCAGGCCTATCCCATACAACGCCGAATACACATTTCACATGGCCTCGGGCCCGCCTATTGTATTCGCACGAACACGCCCGAGTCCCATACCATCGGGTTTCAGATCCTCGCGGGGATCGGGACGGGCTTCGGAATGCAGAATTCTCTGCTCGCGCTCCAGCAGTGCATGCCACATCTCGTTGCACACCAACCAACTACCCAAAAATCCTTACCCATCAGGTAGATTTCAAGGACACGCCGGCGTTCATCGGACAACCGACGAGCCTCGGTTAATTTGCCCAGGCACGTCCAGTTTCTTGCTTCGTAACATGATCCTAGTCATCTATCTAAGCTCCATAAGTGTGACGCAGTTCCTGGGCGGAACGCTGGCGCCGGGCGTAGCGGAGCCCGTCTTTGCCTCCCAGCTCTCGAAGTACCTCCGCCAATACGCGCGCGACGTCCCTCTCTTCGTCGTACAGCAGTCCCCAACCTCGATCTATACGGCGCTGCCGGCGGAGATGGTCCTGGGCGTTGTGCATGCGTACACTGCGAGCTTAAAAATCGTGTTCCTCATCGGTGTTCCGGTCGGTGAGTCGATATATTCGCTACATTTATTTTATATTGTCTTGATAGCGTTCCTTGCGCTTGTTTCGACTGCGTTCATCAATAATCTCAGGATTTTGCAGGCGGCCCCTCCTACTGCGAAGAAAAAGGTGGAAGGCGCAGAGACCATATAGATGTGGGAGTTGTTGCTGCAATTGAACACACGTTGGGTGGTGATTTTAACGGGTAGAAATGTATTAGTACAAATGTGTTTCTCTCCTCCGCGTCAACAGTAACTAGTTTACCGTCCTCGAGTATAGTAACTCCGTCGTGGTAAACTCCGGCGAGGACTCGCTGCGACAGGGTTAATCAAATTATGAATCGACTCGAGGACCTGCTGAACGCATGAATTGTGATGGTGGCTGAACCACCTGAGATAATGCATGTACTTGTACCAAATCATTCAGTGTCTTCACCGACGGATGGAATTCGTGCGGGCTCCTTAAACGCCGAACGACGGCCCTCGACGGGAAGAAATCGGCCCGGCTCACATGTTTGATGCGCCATCACCGGGGATCGACCGTGCATTGTATTTCTTCTTCGTCACTTTCATTCTCAAACTCTCACAAGTTTTGACACTGTTGCCCGAACTTGCATATGCGAAGATCATGCAACAAACTGGGTGATCTATTTAAAACCCATCCTTCCGGTCGCGACGGCCCATTTATGTCGTCCATGACAGCTGGAATGACACGTCGACACCCCTTAGCCTCGAGCCACCACCATGCCCCCATCTTCCCCTTACCCAGCGAGCGACGACTCAGGCAGATCTGAGACCGATAACTTCGACAAGTGAGCCTTTCACCCACTTCCCATCTGCTCTACTAATGATGCAGACTGATACGTGCACTGAATGCGGGCTTCACCCAGCTTGGAGAGAAGAACAAGGAGCAGTCGGACAGGTATGTCGCCCTTAGCTACAGGATATAATTCACGGGTCGGAACTGCCTTTCACAGGTGAGCCTTCGTCTCTCTCCATCTTCCCTACTCACTAGTCATGATGCAGAGTGATACATGCAATAGATTCGGGCTTTACCCAGCTGGGGAAGCATACAGAGAAGTATTTCTGGCATTAGTCTTCGGAAGCCTTGAATAAACTTGCACAGACTACAAATGGCAATTCATGCACAACCTCTTCAGCCACCTGCACCTGAGAGCACCGAAAAGGAGGAAAAGGAAGAAGCAGCCAAGTATGTTCCTACATTTGATGTTTAACCATATTGAACAACTGGGTGAAGTGAACAAAAGAATATCAACAAGCAGCCCGTGACCACTGATGCCAAGACTGAATTCTGGACCTCATACAAGAAGCTTGCTGATGAACAGGATAAGGAGTTTGTGGACAAGTATAGTGCAGATCTTGAGAATTCCCTCATTTTTGTGAGTACCATACCTCATTTGCCACGAGTTATCTAATATTCCATGCAAGGCTGGTCTTTTCTCAGCAGTTACCTCTGCCTTCATTATTCAGATTCAGCCAGAAATTGAACCAGGGACATCGGGCACGGTTCTTATTGCTCAATGCTTGCTTTACACCAGCCTGGGAATGACGCTGCTGGCTTCATTGCTCACAGTCCTAGGAAAGCAATGGATCATGCATTATTCAGCCGCAGGCGAGAAGGGCACACTTGAAGCTCGTGGCCTTGAACGCCAACAAAAATTTGACGGCCTTCACAAATGGAAATTTGATGTTGTTATGCAGACCTTTCCCCTCCTGTTGCAGGTCGCATTACTCCTCTTTGGAACAGCCCTGTCTATATATCTCTGGAAGATCCATCATGCCCTTGCAATCATAGTACTGTCTTTGACAGCCTTTGGATTCACCCTCTATGTTGCTTTGCTCGCCTCTGCTGTAGTTTCCCCTGACTCACCCTACCAAACTCCCCTTACACCTGTGATCACCTATATTGTCAAACTCGGGCTTTGGACCATATCACCTTTCCTGTTTCTGGGCGTATATCTGGGCATATCTTATGACACTTATCGTTCATTCCTCTCCCTCTTCTCCTCCCCTGATGAAGGTGGTCTGTTTGGTACCCCATACACACCATCACCCGAGGTCCCCGCTGTTTCCTGGGTATTGAAGGCCTCAACCGATCCATATATTTTCAACACAGCAGTTGAAATGGTCCCAGAGCTGCAATGGCCAGTGACCCAAGATTCCAATTTGCAATACATTCTGTATTACAAGTTCCTGGCATGCTTCAATGTCAGATCTGAGAAGGTTCTTGGCAAAGGGAAAACTTCAAGATTGCAATCCGTGCGAAATGGAATGTCACATCTAGCAGTCTCTCTAGGAAGAGCTTATTGTATCTTGCGTGAAGACCCATCACTCAGGGCAGATTTCTATTTCAACCAATCAGAGATGGTCCCTGAACTGCAGAATGTAGTTCATGTCATAGCATGCCGACCCAATTTGGGGTTTAATTCTGAAGGAGCAATCACCACAAAATGGGCATTACATGTCATTCCATTGATCTCATATGGTAACCCCCAAAAGCAGCAGGAGGCACTACAGTATTTTCTTAAACAATTCAATGATACCCTACCAAATTTGGATCCCCCAAGCTTCACCGACTACTTGTTTTGTGTAAACAACTTTCTCTCCACTATGCACAGAAGTGACATGCTTCACTTTGACAAGAGGTATGTTCAGTTAGAAACACTAGGTTATTAAAGCCTAATTTTATCCTAGCTGGATCCAGCACAAGCTTCTTAGACATCTTTTTGCAGAACTGGCTACAAAGGTTGAGGATTCTCAGCTCACTATGGATATCACAACGGCTATAATAGAGACCACTGGTCGGTTAGCAAGCAAATCAAAAAATAAGCTGTGGTCCAATAATTTAACTTTTTATCCAAGGCGTCTATCCATCATATATGAGTTTTGTAGCAGGCTTCCTCAGAGGGCTGGCTGGATTGATGTTGTGTTGACAACAGGACTCCTTACGGGAGAATATGTTGATCCTGACACTTACATTCCTTATTACTTCGGTCGTCATGGTGATGCCGATTGGGTATATAAAGCACTGGAGAGCATCATTGGCCCTACACAGGACTCAAACAAATGGGACAGCAAAACTCTAAATGGGGTCGGAGGTCTTCTTAATGCCCTCCTTTATTACAATGCTCCTGCCCAAGAGAAACACTTAGATCTCATGCTCCCAGCACTCTCCATGCGTGGTGATATCTCCAAAATCACTGTCAAGCTGCTATTCCGAAATTACACAGAGGCTTCTGTGTCATCAATCCTGAGCCCGCCCCTGTCCCCAGAAAACTGGTTTAAGCTAGACCCAATACTGAACCAGCCCTCTATGTGGTCTTCCGTTACACAGGTTGTCCTGGACCTCTGTGAAGGTTCTTTGACCAAGGCATATATTCACAAAGGCCATGAACTTGCGAGTATACCCCACTGGCAACCATACATCAGTAGGGACCCCGCATCCTGGATCCTTATTTCTTTCCAAAGTAGTTTCTGGTATATCCTGGCAGAGAAATACACTAGCGTCCTCTCCAACATCGAGAATACAGACACTGGTGGATACAAATTCATTGACAATGGTGAAAAGGCATTGGGTACAACCTATGCTGCCTTGAACCAAGTTTGGATGATTTTTGATTTCAAGGGTTCGGAGAGCTTGGTGAACTCTGTGCCATGGCTATACTGCATCAGCTCGGTGCTGCTACAGACCCAATATGGATGGCCTGTCAAGGTGAAGATCAGGACTGACTTCACCATAGCTTTCGCTGGGGATCTCCATGACTCTCTTATGCATGCTGCACGAAGAGCTAGAGAGAGCATCACAGAGAATGATATCATGAAGAGGAAGGAAGGATTAGAGGATATTGCCTCTATCCTGGAGGGCATAGCCAGCAAAATGCCGATCACAGCTGCGGATTTGGAGCAGAACAGGGAGTATTGGAAAGGCTTGCGAGATGAGGTTGACAACAAGATAAAGGCTTTGAAGGAATTGTTGCAATCCATGTCTTCTGCCCAGGAAACACTGGTGTAGTATTTCTGTATTTATTGGTAGATGTTGAATATCAGTTTCTTGATGTGTGCATTTCATTGTGGTATGAGGTGAATGTCTATTTCAATAGTTAGGAGGGACAAGTAAATATTTCAAGACCATGACCAGATGGTGCTTTGATATGCTCTCAAATCTAACAAATTTCACTGAATTCAAATCAGTCTCAAATACATTGAGTAAACACAAGCTCAAAGAGTCTGTTCATCTAGATTTTGGTGAGGATGGGGTATAGAACAGAACTTAAAACAACAGCGACAAGCGTACCTTGAAGAACTCCACGGTGTCCTGATAGTCAATGTTCAATGTTCATGGTGAAGCACCTAACGGGGAGTGTCCATAGTGTCCATAGCATTTAGTAAGATTGCCAAATGATTGACCTGGAATCATTCACCTACCAATAGTGCTTCGAAGACTGAATTTTCAAACCGCACATGGATCTGCATCACCAAGTTCAGTCATGAGGCTTTGGAGGACCGAAGTAAATGTCGCACTGCTTAGTTCTGCTTGAAATGTCGCACAAGTGTATGCCACATTTCGCCAAGGCCTTTGAGAATGTACTACTCTTGAGGATCCCCCACATGTGTTCATATTCGGAACTTCCACCCTAAGTCAGCCTAGGAAGAGCACAAACTTATCAGTTGGGAGTCTGATTTGAATGAAAGTCGGGGCAACCCCGCCATTCCCAGGGTTGACCAAAATGGGTTGAGGACCGACTGAATCAGGCCATCTTTGGGATGGAAACCCTGGGCAGTTTGGGCTTGTTTCCAGGCAAAATTATGCCCTTGGAATCACCAGATTTTCATTACAACGGGGTCCGATCGTAGTGCGCTGTTATTATGTAATTGCGGAGTTTGAATCTCACTGTTCAGATGCTCGACACCATTGTATTTTTCCTTGAAGAGCTTCAAATATTGTGAGGTACTATCAACACATATGTACAGCTTCCTAACGTCCTCTAGATTTTTCCCTTTGATTTTTGATCATCTCTCGTTGCTTTTTTGAAGAAGTGACGAAAATATAACATGAAAAGGTCGAGGTCTCTGTGCACCAAGTTCAAGGCCATATTTCAGAATTCTGAAGAGACAGATCTTGGTACACACATCTTACAACCTATCCTATGTCAGAATCGAATGAAATAACGCACCCTGGATGAAACTTGTCTCACGACTTAATTTCAAACTCCGCAATTACATAATAGCGGCACACTACGATCAGACCCCCGCCGTAATAACAAGACTACATCAACCCCTTTTCAAGGCCGTGTGTCTAACATCTAGATGTGTCCGATCGACCCTAGCTGGTGTAGAATCAGAGTTAGACGCTGCATTGTCGAACGACCTAAAGAGCCTACAAGTATATCCCTATGGTACTATCACTAGGAACTTGGTATGCTTTCACCAGAGCAAAATCAGCAGAGTTCAATATCCGTTATCAAGTTCGGCGTTGGACGGGCACTTCATCCCATTGTGCAAGCTCATGCAGGGGGGTCCAATGCACACCGGTTTCTGTAGACCATGCATCCTTTGCTGTAATTGTCATTTTTTCAGTGAGCCAAATATTTCCCTTATTTTTCACAGTGGTACGTTCATGGTATGTTCAGGCTTCATAATCAAGATGTTCAAGCTCCTTACTCTTGATTAAACAGAATGAACACAGAAAGGTGGCAGCATGTGATAAAAATCATGCAATTTTCCGAATAGCACCAAGATCAGCAAGAAGGGGAAGGACCCGTGATTTCACAAGCACCCCTTGAGGATGCCTAATGATTTGCCGGCAAAAAAATCATTCATTTTTGCAATAAAGGATCAAAGAACATGTGCAATATGCAAGATATCTGGCATGTTTGGTCCAGGTATCATACCAAGAATGAAGATGTTCTCCAGAAGAAACCGAATTTCAATGGGGAGATTCAAGCAGTATAAAATGATTGCTCCACAAGAAATAACTTTGCCTGTACAAGGAAAAAGATTCAGTACCAATTATTCCTTCAACATGCCAACACACACCTGCAATCTTGTTGGCAAAGGGGTTGAATCAGTCAATGTAAACAGCCCAAACTAAGTTGTATGGGAATCGAACAAAATTTCCTAGGCTTCGCCATGCAGGGCTATCCTGAATGTCATGCATAACACCTGTATTGCCCAAAGGGAGGCTATTCTGGTTTTGAAGAGCAGACTTCTCTAGATGATCCTCAATATCTGACCGAGCTAGAAAAAACCTGAGCCAAGAATCAAATAATTGAGTGCTATAATGACGTGCAGGGACACGCTTGGGACCCTTCTGAGTTTTTCGTTCTCGCCATAATTCTGTGCCACATACTCGGGCCCGATCAGATCTTTTCCATGTGCAGAATGTTGGTATCGGAAAATCTGCAGGATACATGCTATAGCATTTTGGACAGCAAGCAACACAGATGGTTTCTGGCTCCATTCCTTGTTTGTAGATAGTACGGACATCCTGAGGAAATTTAACCTCAGGTGTCTTGACATTGAACCCAGCAGATTGTAGAACAAGAAAGACTAGTTGAAGAGCTGTGGCCAAGATAAAATGCAAGGCTTTCAAAGAAGTGTTCGCAGTTCTACGACTGACACCAGCATGCAGGTTCAGCCAAGCTATAAGCAAACAGCATAATTTGGTTACTGGCAACAATGCTATACAGACCGAAATTTATTTCATGTTTGAATGCTGGCTCGATGGCTCACCCTTCTCAAATGCTGTAACAGATGGAACCTGTAGTGGATTTGTTTGAGTGTGTATTGGTTCTGGTTCTAGTACATCCGAGCGAGGTTTGGCAGCAGCAGCAAGTTTCGCCCGGCCATCACGTTCTTCATGACTGGATCGGGTGGGTCCGCTGACAGATTTCCCGGGCTGTAGCCGTCCATCCCTTCACGCGGATGTTTTGATACAAGAAGAGCAGCCACAGACAACCTGATTCGAAGCCATGGGGAAGGGGAGAGAACAAGCAATAGCATCTTTCTTAAGGCTCAATCTGCAATGCTTACATGATCATGATTGATGTTATCTTGGCCAATCGGCTGCTCTATATTGATACCTTCCATCTTACTGCCGACATTCTGTCGCTCCCGGTCACATTCCACTTACTAGGCACCTCATGATCAAGTGCCACGGGCCTTGCCCCCGGTGTGTGTACCAGGCTTTAGCCTCGGTGAGTGGCAGTAGGGGCTATCATTGGCCTGAACTAATGTTTCTCTGTTCTGTAGCAGGGGATCCTGGATGGTAGGCTCTGGTGGCTACCAACCGGTGCCTTTACAGGATTGCCTTTGCATGCAAGTCCTTCAACAGCAGCAAATCAATTTATTCCTTCCTATACAGCAACACTGCACTCGCTGCTGGATGCCTATGCCAAAAAGCCCTCTAGCACTTCCCAAAAAATTGGTGTTGTAGGGGTAAATCACACTGGTCCAGGTGCAGCAAATTTCTTGAACGGAGTAGGGCAAGAAGTTGCAAAGGTTCTGTCAATTGTCAGAGAACATGATGTGCAGTTCTTTGAAGGAGAACAGGCCACAGTAGATGCTGTGAAGGCGCAGCTAGAGGATTATTTGTGGGCTCATTTAGCATGCCATGGAGGGCAAAATTTGGTTGATCCAATCAGGGGTTACCTTCAGCTTTACGGAGGCATTTTGGAATCAGAGACAATCCTGCAGATGCCTCTCGAAAATGCCCAGGTCATGTTCTTAGCTGCATGCCAGACAGCCATGGGGGATGCAGAATTGGTGAATGAATCATTTCGTCTGGGTGGTGGTTTCATTGCTGCAGGCTTCCACGGTGCAATTGGTACATTGTGGTCTATGAGTATGAATGATGAAGTCGGCCAACCGTTGCTGAGATTGTCTATTCGCAGATGGTGAAAGACCCTAAGCCACCGATGCCACCAAGGCTTTACACCTTGCGGTGGAAGAGTTGAAGAGGAAGAATGTTGCTCACAAGTGATGGATCCCATTTATTCATATGGGAATCTGATTGAACCTCAACATTGCATACTATGTGGTATATTTCTCAACTGTTTACCCCAATTCAATTCACTAGAGACTGATTGCATGCATATCTACAGTAACACTGCAAAGGATTCATTGTGAATTTCAAGACAAAATTCTTGAAATTCAAGTTTCACGATGTGTTGTCATTGTGAAAATATGTCATGAAACCGGCCGCAGGCTCTTCCAGCACTTACCGGAGCTTGCCCTAAACCATTATGTCACTTGCTCCGAAATAAATGGAACCAACTACCTCCACAAGCTCCACAAGCTCTCAGACTCGAACCACCACCATCCGGACCCTCCCCTCCCCTCATCGTCCCCAGTTGTACGTTGCCGTCGCTCTTGTTGTCGCCACCGTCGCTGTTACTGTCGCGGTTGCCCCGGATTTCTGGGGCCGTGGGTTGGACTCTGCGGTGTCCCGTCTCACCTTTTAAAATTCAAGATGTTGAGAATGTAGATGCAGATATGGAGTGGCCGTAGCCAGAGGTGCACGTGCTACTTCTACCCATTATTTCTCGTACTGATCCAGATGTCGCAGTTGACGGCGCAGTTGACAGTGCAAGTTGGCAGCGGCGCGTCGGTTTTGCCTGATTGATTGCCCTTCCCTGACCGTGTTGCAGCCGTCGCGAAGATTGGTGAGGAGCTGACGAGGTTGATGCATGAGTAACGGATGGTATGGAATTCAACTTTGTTCATTGCGCCCTCCCACTCATTGTATTAGATACTTCAAATTTTCATAGTTTGGGGGCTCTCCAAGTCGACGAGAGGGAGATAAAGGGTGCGCGCACCGAGCGTGAGCAGAGGCGCAACGGTATTACTGTAGTACCATCTAGTACCATCCATCTGTATCAGAATTTCATGATATTTCATTGGATTTTCGTGATGATTCATGAAGAATATGAGGCCCTGAGCTGGCAGTGGAAATCAGCCCAGATATTCAGTATGAATTGTGGGGGATTCACGACCATACATCATGAAAAAAACATCATGGATGTTCCCATAACCACAAGAAATTTCAACACCCTCGTTCGCGATGTTTCATCGTGAAACCCGAGAAAATGCAGTGGAATTCAAGGCAAACCACCGTGGATTTCATGATAAAAATCGTGAAAGGGGTGCGATACTGTGTAACAGCTATCTACAGCCCAACTCCCATTCAACCGGCAGTGTATATGTACCTATCTCTTTTTCTATTTTACTTCCTACCGATGATTGACCCCTGGCGCGTGTGCGCTTATTATGTAATCATGTCACGTAGATAGATTGCGGGCCTGCAGGCCGAATATATCTTAGTACTCATCGCCCTGTCCCTTGCTAGGTGCTCCCTATGAGGTCTCCCCAATATAACAAGTATTCATAGGTAGAACTGCCCATGAGTCCTACAGACTATAGTTGTAAATATACTGTACTATTTCGACCGAATGTTCACACTATGTCAGCTGTCACCTCAAATGTTCATTTTTGTGGGTGTTCATTTCTCGGCAATCACCCAACATTTCCATATATAGTAATCCGGCGAATGCCGGACACGAAATTTTCGCATTTTCGAGCCTATTTGGGCCTCAAAACACCGCCGTCACCGTCACCTACACCAAAATTGTTCAGTTCAGTGCCCTCCGTCACCCGTCACCTGAACATTCGGTCGAAATAGTACAGTATCCCAATGAGTCCACCTGAATATGAGCACAAGATCAATGGCATCCAGCAGGCATCCACGAGAAAGGGTCAAGTACTAAATGGCCTTCCCTTGATTCAATGGTCAAGCTTGAATGGATACTGTGTTTTTTTCATTCAATTTGACAGGGGGTGTGATGCATGACTTCTTGAACCAATTCGATGTTTCGATAAACTGTAAAATTTGCATGACCAAACCGCAAATTTCGCAAAAACAGCACTTCCGGGCGAGCCGCCCAGGACGTCACGCTAGACCAATTCAACGACTACCCCTGTGATGCGTGACTGTCAAATTGAAAGTAATAATACAGTATTTCTTGGGAAACCCAGAGAAACCCCGCCCAAATTACTCTCATAGCCCGGTTACTGACAACACTTCTGATGTTACATAAATCATGGTGCACTTTCCCTTCCTCCATTCCTCTTCAGATAGTGAGGGCTTATTACGTAGTATCCTAACCACAGTATATGACTTTAAGCATATAAGCCGAGAGGCTCAAGAGTGGCAGCGATTCCGGTGATTGAACCACTTTGAGCCCTTACAGTCAGTCAGTCATATTACTATATTCATCCCAGTGGCTACATCATCTTTTTGAAACAGCTAAAATCATGTACATGTTCACGGAATCCCAGAGTTAGAGGTCGAGTGAGAGTGATAATTCACGCGATCAAACAGCGCTAATCGGCATTTATGTTTTTCAACCACAACTCGTGCTCTGTCAGTCTGAATTTTGCCAAAGCAGTAAATTTTGGGAGCCAGCTTTTGCACACCAAGCTGCCAGTGCAGGACGAGAGACAACTCCTGGGACTCATGGATCCGCCAACACATGGGATAATCTCATCGTTGAGCTCCGGAGGTAGACTTAGTTATTCGTCGTGTTTTCTCTGCATGACGAGCAGGCACCTGTGAAGATAAAGTGCTACGGAGTCTGCCCGTGAACAAGTCATGGAGGAAGAAGCCCAGATAAGCGCCCGAGTGCACCGCCACGGCCTAGACCATGCCGATGCGTTCGGACCCCAAAGTTCGACTGTTGAAATTTTCAAAGATTCTTGCGTTCTCGTTGCTGCGCAGAGAACGCTGGGAAATGAAAATATCAGCTGCAATCCCGATTGGGAATATAAACTACTGATTGAACGCCTTGGGCAGTCTTTTCTCGAATTCCACCGTTGAATTGACGAAGGCGAATATCTATTATCAAGGCTGGCAGGTGTAGCGCAGCCGCAGATAGAGGGGATATGTGTATATGCCTGTGTGAATTTTATCTAGCGACTCCAATCGGAATTCCTCTGTACCGAAGTGCTCAGCGTTCACTCTCTCAACTCGAGACGCTGTTGTGCATCTTGCACCGGCGAGTCAAGCAAATGCGATAAATGCGCATGTATTTTGGAATGCGAGATTGGAGGCCTTGGACGGGACGACCCAAGTTAAACTTGGCAGTACTTGCACCTGTAGTCCATTTATTCAACTTCGGAAGTATGAGTGCATGCCGCGTGGAGTTGTTGTTCTGCACAGTGCCTGCCGCAGCTGCGAGCACATTCGTCCTCGATTTGAATGCCGTCTACCTTTTTCATGAACACTCGCAAACGGCGCCTCAGTTGTGACGTTGATTTTTGACCCGTCGCGTTTAAATTCTAATCAGGTTCCCAGATTTATCTCGGCCTGGCCGTCCATGGTTACTCTTTAACGCCTTTTACTTCCCTGAGGTTCATTTTCCCTCTATTGAATGCTATCCGCATTCGGGATCAAGCTGAGCGTCGATCATGCTGGACCGTCCGAAATACATCAAGGACACTGCGGAAACGAATTTACCAGCATTCAAAAAAAAATCGCCATGTTTTATTCACAGGATAATTAAAATATCTGGTGCGCGTCTGAAAATTCTAGACATAACGCGAATTCCAGCACATGATTCGGTGCCTCTCGCTCGCCCCATGCGCTTCGTACTATCATTTTGCGGCGTGTCCATCCGAGTCCGATATTTCCGCTATCCCCGCCATCTCATCGACTCCTGGGTCAGTGGACACGAACGCGGCGTTCTCGGCCCCACTGACGGCGAATCCCGCATAAGCGAGTCCTTCGAAGCACAATTGCGTTATTGCCGTAGCGACGTTACTGTACCACGCTGTCTCTCCGGGACATTTAATGTATATATATAACCACGTTGTCACTCTGTCAGGTTACTACGTTGTCGCTCCGAGAGGTTACTGTATACCACGTTGCCACTTCCGGGCCACTTGACCGGAATCCCCGAGGGGGGATTTGCGCGGATCAGGATGTAATGAAGTCAATATTGCGATGGATAATTTCGCCGTTGAGAGTTGCCCATTGAGGCGGGAACGACTGTAAAGCCACACCGCGAAGGTAAGTAGACCGCAGCCCTCACTGAGCTCAAGTATCTGCAGAAGTTCCACAGATGGTCGGCAAGGAGACCAGCGGGTCCTCAGACGTAAGGCACGCACAGGCAATACGCGCAAGCCTCAGCAAGGCACTCACAGACGCGACATTATTTATCGTCATTCCAAGCATCCGTTCAGCAGATGCATGGTATCCCGGTAGATTGCAACTCGCACCCAACCTACGTACATAGTAAGGTATACTGAGCTGGTCAACACTCTCTCTATCCGCCACACCTCGCGGCGGACTCCCAACCCTACTAATCCAACGCTCAATCGCGGTACAGCTCTCTCCGGCCGAACTTGGCAGAGAACACGGTGCGGGGGCCCTTCGCCTTGGCGCCGGCAGCACCCTTCGCAGCGGCGGCACCCTTAGCAGCGGCAGCACCCTTCGCGGCGGCACCCTTCGCAGCAGCGGCTTTGGCGGCGGCAGCCTTGGCAGCTGCTGCTTTGGCGGCGGCGGCCTTCGCGGCTGCGGCACCCGAGGCACCCTTGCCGGTGGCGGCGGTACCAGCAGCCGCGGTCCCAGCAGCGGCGGTACCAGCGGCAGCGGTACCAGCAGCAGCAGTCCCTGCGGCAGCAGCGTTGCCTGCTGCGGCGGCGGCACCGGCAGCGGCGGCAGCGGGGCTGACAGTGAAGGCGCCCGTGGTGCTGAGCACGGTGTTGATGGAGTCGGCGTTGACGCCGGTGAGTGTGTACTGCCTATAGGAGTAGATTTTTTGTCAGCGGTGGGAAGGGTTGATTGTATACGAGTATGAGCACGCACCCAGGGGGGATGTTCCCGAGCGCCACGGTGTCGGTGAGCGTGGTGGGGTCGATGCCCTGAGCGACGTCAAATGCTTCCTTGTTCGCGGTGTTCGTGATCAGCATCGAGAATTTGCTGGGGAAGTGCGAGTTATGGTTAGGATAGTGAGGATAGGGGAAGGTGTGGGGGACGTACGGGTCGGTGGACACGGTGGTCCAGGTTACGACCATATTGCCGTCCTCAGCGGCGGCCGTAGGTGTGTTCAGTGTGAGGCCCATCACGGATGGGAGCACACAGGCGGCGAAAAGAATGCTGGCGGCGAAAACCATGGCTGAAAGATTGAGGGAAAAAAAGAGAGGCTGGCTCGGAAGACTAGAGACTGGCTCTGAAGGAACGACGAAAGGAAGCAGACGTCGTCTGTGGGGCCTTATATAAGATGTTCTATCTTTAGATTTTTCGCTCACGGCTGGCAACCGCATCAGAAACTGCTCGCTTGTCCATCACCCTGGAAATGATATGTTTCACCCTGGCGTTCCTGCACCTTTGCGCTCGAATGACAGTTCAACCAACGTCACGCGGGATTGGCAGAAGGCCCAAACGCGCAGAGGATTGAACTGCGTACTTGTACAGATTCAGGGAGAGAACGAGCTGGCCGAGTTGATAATAATGGAAAATGATGATCAAGTAGGGCGCCTACTTGACACTGACACTACCACAAATTCGGGTGCCAGCATATTTATGGAACCGAACGGCAGGTAGTGCCGTTTGCCACGTCGACAGGTCTTACCCTCGAGCTACACTACGCCCTTCCCAACAAACAACAATTCGACGCCAGATCGAGAACGACATCACACATACACCACTCACCATACGGGTTGTTCAATCCCACATTACAACACGGTAGTTGCGTAGTTGTGGACTGGGTATGGTCGTTAATATAATTATCCCCGTACGTCCCCGCTATTGCGGGCCAATCACCATTCTCCCACCATCATCGGCGTTGCCACCTCCCGCCACCGCTAAATAAGTACCATTCCCTCTCCTTCCACCTCTAGCCGCAAATCCGGCACCAGCGGCGAAAATCACTCCCCCCCTGTACTTATTTAAAGCTCCTGCGCTCGCACTGCCCGCCCCTGTCACGACGGCGTTCCACGGCGCCCGTCGCGTATTTCGAGAACAGAACGGATCTTTAAATAGCTTATTGACCCCGTTTGGATTCGGACCTATTCGGACATCACATGCGTGATACAATTAGAAGATGGTAATATGCGATCGATATAGCGTGCAACATCGGGTTTCCTTGAGGTTTTCGAAATCATTTTCCTTACACTCGACTTGAGTTCCCTAATAGGTCGATGGCAGGAGATGTAGATTATTTGCACTCATCTCTCGCATCTATTTATACATCGGGTATTTTTGGAAAATGATCGCCGTGATTGATTGTATCAGTCCCGGCACACGCGGCAAACCCAGGTACTTATGGAGTCGGACATGCGCGGCCGGCAAACCACAGTGCGGATAAGGATCGCCAGGAAACAGCTAACTTACGACGGGCGGGATGGATGCTTATCAGGGACAGCGTTACCGTAGGAGCAGGTATTTATGGAGGCAATCCAGACTGTCCCACCGGTACGGTATATTCAATCGCTAGTGTATCTATTGGATGGTCCGCGTGGACTCGTGCGGTGGTGACATTGAATCTCGTGCTGGAGGGATGTAAAATGGAGCCGCACCCCACCTGCCAATTCACTCCCCTGGTTCAGGTTTGTACGCTTGCTGTAAGAACACTGGACTTCCGGGCGTGAAATGCACGGTTGGACCAGGACATCGAAGAGGGCGACGCAGAGCGGGTCGAGGTAGGCGTTCAGGGCTCGGCTATGATATTTATTCTTCATGGTGGGGAACACAAGGTTATGAGTTGCGGATTTCCGCTCGATATGAGGGCTTGTGCGCTGTGAAATTTAGAAAATCAAACTTGAAACAATGGAATGGGAAACAGATTTGCAGTGAAACGAGGCGGAAGGAAACAGATAAATCCTCGGAATCGGGACATCAAAAGCAGTCCAGTGCCGGGACCAAAGTCAATTAAGTTAAGAGAGATCTAGCCCCACGTTTGCAAAGATGGCAACCAAGAACGCGCGCGATTCAAAGGATTCTGCTAGTACCCACGGAAAGAATCAGATGTCTGTGAGGCACATATCGGGAATTGGGATGCAAGTTCACGAATTTAATATACCTGCCACGAGAATGAAACGGAGAGAAGGTGGTTAGTACGCCCAGTCTCCAAAAATCCAGCACGAACCTCCGAGGCCCCAATTATCGAAGTTTGTGGGGAGGTGAGTACAGGATGATGCGCCATCACCGGCAATCAACACAGCCTCTTCTTCCGCTTTCTTCCGACCACCACCACCACTTGCACTCCAGTCAAGACTCTAATCCTTTCTGCTCTGCCGTTGAACGCATTTCGTTGGGCTCCTCCGGGACGCATATGTACTCTCTGTTACATCCTCGACTCGAATGCCCTCAGGAGGCCCTGGTACCGCAGTCGCTGACTTGGACTTCCTTTTTGCCCCTTGGGATGACATCCACGAGCGCGAGCTGTGATTAGCGTACCCGGATCGCTGATATCTTAATTCCGGCCAAACACTACTCCTAACTTCTAAGCCGCCTTCCTCAACCGCGTAATTCCACTTTTCACCAGGTAGTAACTGGCTCATATCGAGGCAGACATACGGTTGGTGCGTCGGCGCTTCAAGTACATCGTCGCCCGACACGGCTTGGTGGCGCGTGCGCTTCTAAATCCCATTCCCGCCAAGATTCTTCCTGGCTTAGTAGCGCACAGATCGCGAATCGCCCTGATTCGCTTTCAAATCTTCGTTCTACTCCAACCCAGGACATTCAATTCAGGACGGTATTCAAGACAAGTATTCGGGATGACGAGCTATCAACTTATGCGATCGCTCCTTAATCAAAATCGCAGCTGTAAACACGGGTGAGTATCCAGCACGCAGTGTAAACACGCCTGCTCACTAGTATGACGAAGCGGCGTTGTCGAAGTCCACGTCGCCGAGATTGGCTATGCCCGGGGATTAACATACCCGACCCAGTCGCTCGCTGAGTACGAGCTACACCCGTGATAACTGCAGAAACGCACACTTTCAACTCACACTGCCCTCCTTCGACACTAACCACAAGACGTACCGGAACAGGAAGCACGTCTGGCCCGGGTCGGGTCCGAAGCTCGAGACGAATTTGTCCAGGTCCGGCCCTAGCTCGACGCACCCTGTGTTCTCCTCACCCTTGATCAGGACGCAGTAGTTGGTGAACCCGACACCGGTGCAGAGGTATCTAGGTCCTTCAGTCAATACAGGAATTTCGGGCGCGACATAACGCAGCCTAGAGTTTCCGAGGGTACGTTTCGCGACATTCGATTCCTGAAGCACCTCTCAATCAATGAATAGCAGTGGAATTCGTGCACGACATACCACGGCAGTGGCATTTGATCCCATGTACGAGGCAGCGTCGACGGTCTTCGCCACCTTCGGGGGAAATGTCGGAATCGTTGTGGCGAGTGCCGCCGCAACACAAACGCTTCCAAGAAACAAAAGAGATGGTAGAGGAAGCATCGTGCAGTGTATGTCGGAATGTAGGGCAAACTCATTCTTCTTTATATGTTTATTTGTCTTCGGGACGCCTGGACCAAATTCGGGAGAAAATGATCCTTATCACAGTCCAGGATGGAGTATTTGAGCGAGTACCTAGAACCCGTGTACTTGGGCCCGTTAGTAAGCGTCGTCGTGCGTACGAACTTCGTCAATCCCGGAGAGGCATCATACAGAGGCAATCCTCCCAGGCCATCAGCGATTTTTTTTGGTTTTTTGGTTTTTCTTTCTTTCGCTTCGATGGCAGTTTTGTACTCACACATCCATAGGATTCTCTATAAAAATTCCAAGGCTGAGTAGCGCTCGGAAGACAGTGCGAACTATACCAGATAAGGGAACAGTGTCCCGCCGCTCGCGCCCACTGCGTAATCCGGGCGGGACCGAACAAAACAATTCTCGGGCATCTTGAACGATTTCTGCAGCAATCTAATTGCCGGTTCGCGTAGCGTGTTGAATTGAAATACATACCAATAAACGCATGGATAACGCAGCGCCTAAATGGGTGCCTCGAGCGCTTAAGCTGAAATAGATCCCGCGGCAGCCGCCGAAACTATCCTCGCTTCTTGTTTGTTCACTACTCATGGTTCAGGCTCAGTCGCATTGGGCGCTGCCGTCATTCCACTGCGCGAAATCTTTGTATGGGTTGAAACCTGCTGGGGCGGATTGTGAGTCGGATCATGCACATTACACATATCATGCTGTCCGCGGTGAGGAATATGTACAGTAGTACCTGTAGGGGTTTGTAGGGGTTTGCGAGGTTATCCGCTGCAATCATGCCTCGTAAACGGAGCGTTGTACGTTTCGTGGCCATTTCCATGGAATATCCCGATGATCCTGCACGACCCACCTGGAGATGTTCTTGAAAGAAAAATAGCAATCATTTGAGGTCAAGCTTTTGTGAATTGCTCCCAGGTGTTCGCCACATTGGTCAATGTTGTACTTACTTAGTTACTAGGTCTTCAGCTGTTTTCCCTGATCTCGTCCGGCTGGGTCTATATTCGCACAAAAAGGCAGGCATACCCACGAAATTAGGGGAGGCCCAGACGCGTCGAAGGAGCAAAAGATGCATGAATTGAGAGGGAGCGAGAGGAAAGGTGGAATTTTGATCAAGATACGTTATAAGTAACGTTGTCTGCAAGACCACAGTGATGGCATACTCGGCCCGGTCCGCGGCTCACCTGATGCATCGCGCCAAATAAGGCCAACATCCGATCTTGCTTCCTCCCAACCGCCACTGCAGACTCATGGACATCCTTGCTCCTCCACCGTGACTTTCTTTTCCGATAATCTCCTGTCATTTACGATTGATATTCAAGATCCCGCCACTTGCAATTCTCATCCAAGGCTCCGATCCTATTCACCGGATCGCAATCCTTGACCATGGAATCTCCCGTGCGACTGCGGGGGCCCGATGAAGAGAGATGCATCGACTTCCGCGGCCAGCGCCTCAAGCCCGAATTCGAAGGAAGCCGACCCATGAGAGCCTCCCGCGCTTCCAGTATCTGCAGCTTCGGATTCCATGCCAGATGTCGACCGGCAAAACCTCCCGAGCCGTCAGATGATTCATCACTACCCCAGGTGTACATAACTCTGTCAAGAACACCAATTAAACCTCTAACATAATATTAGAACATCTAATGCGCCCTGTATCTCTTGGCGTGGTGGTGCCACAGGATACACGCCCTAAATATAGTTGGGACGCATCTACTCTGAACGGCCTGTGGCAGCGGTCGATTCGCGGACGTCGGCGAGGTAAGCAGATCGGTCCAGAAAATCGTGGTCATGTTTCAAGATTTTTTTTCAACCCTATCCACGCCATGAAATTATCGCAAACTTCTGAACCTCTGCTGCTTATCACTGATTGTGATTTCCGAGTTACGATACTTGCTTCGGCATCCTGGCTTTTAAAAAGGCCCGCGCCGCTGAAACCACGCATGTCCCATTTTTGTCGCATTGAAGTCCGGCTGCTCCTGTCAGCTGAGTTCCGAATTACATGGTATCTTAGTGAGTCTCCTTATATGTTATATCCTAATCTGCAATCGACATTTAGTATAAATACCTGGATGCCCTGGATAGCGATTTGACTTCCAGTTTTCCCCTTTCGTGTATCCACCCATTCAGCGATGAATTCCTTGGCCGACATTCCAACCCTGGCCCACAAGACTCTCCACAAGTATGACACGAACATGCAGGAACTTCATCCCGTCGAGAGCGACCACGCTCTGGAGAAAAAGGATGGAGCAGAAGAAATTAAGGTCCAGCCAAGCCCTGCATCACTCCAGAGTTTGGACGCGTTTCCCGATGGTGGTCTCAGGGCCTGGGCCGTCGTTTTTGGGGCAAGCAGTCTATCTCTTTCACTTGTCCAATGAAATTAATTGAAACATTTTTAGGCATTCTGGACTTTCTTCTCGACGTTGGTGTCTAATAGGTCAAGATATTACGCCTCAGCTTACTCTCCTTCGCAGTTACGGTTACATCAGCTCCTGGGGCGTAGGTTTCTGTCGGTTACTTGGGTCTGGGCGAAATTTACATTGTACCAGATATTCCAGGTATATTATCAAGAGGTCCTCTTACCCCATTCGTCTCCATCTCAAATGTAAATACTCCTGGCTCGGACTATACCCTTGCTTACGAATTCACGCCAGCGCATGGATTGGTTCCGTCCAGGTAAGCGGGATACCACCGCTCAGTCCCGCGGCTCACGAACCTCCCAGCGTTGTATAATTTTCGCACCTGGTGTGATTGTTGGACGACTTTTCGACCTCGGGTACTTTCGGCTTCCCTTCGCCACGGGATCGATTTTCATAATCGCCGCGACGTTCATCATTCCCGTTTGCAAAGAATATTGGCACTTCCTCTTGTGTCAGGGTTTCATGATCGGGGTGAATAAGCATTGTCTCACATCTCTTGCACAGTATCATTAATGTTATGCTCGCAGGTGGGGTGCGGGCTAACCTTCGGGACCAGTGCAACCATCATTACCCACTGGTGGAAGCGAAAGCGTGGGCTTGCGTTGGGAATGGCTTCCTGTGGTGCATCCCTAGGAGGAGTTTTCTTCCCTATAGTCTTGCGTCAGGTCCTCCCTAGAGTGGGGTGCGGGTCTATTCCCCAGAAAACTATTCTTCTTCTCCTGACATGCCTATAGCTTCGCTTGGACATTGCGGATCATGGGCTTTCTACTGATATTCACATTGGGTGTGGCCAATTTGGTGTGTATCATGTATTGTACTGTCGTAAAGAGATCTTGACGCCCTCTTAGTGTCTTACTAGACGATTACCGCCGCACAAGGCCCACGGCGGTCTATTCGGTCTCCACGTATTTCGCAGTCCCGCATTTTCAGTTTATTGTCTGTCCTGCCTCATAACACCTCTTGGTGCTTTTACCGGTATGTAGCGCACACAAAATCAGCTGGGGATACCCATCGTTTTCCAGTTGGGACATATATCACCACGAGCGCCGTCTCGTTCGGCCTGTCTTCAAATTTTGCCTTTTATCTCGTAGCGATTCCCAACGGAGCATCGCTCTTTGGCGCTGTGGCATTTGGTTGGCTGGGAGATCGTTTAGGTACCAATCGAGTCCTTTCGTCATATTATACTTCTGACAGCTCACCTAGGAGCAATGAACGTCCTCATCCAAACGATCGCTGCAATCGGGGTCATTACCATCGCCTGGCCATTTTGCGGCACTGTGGCATCACTCAGTGTCATTGGCATTCTTTATGGGTGGGATAACTTTGCATTACAATTTGTTTCGCGTTCAAGATCAGTGGTGCTGATAGGTTCTCGACAGGCTCTGCGCAGGGGCTTTTAGCGCCTTAGGTCAAGTCCCAGTCGCCGCGATGGGAGGAACAGAGGATCTCGGCCGGCGGATGGGCACAGTAAACACCGTGCTTGGGCTTGGAGGCTTGTGTGGGCCGCCGCTTGGGGGCCTGCTCACAAGCACGAGCCTGGGCTACAAGGCGGTTGGCTACTTTGCAGGTATGGTTACGCTATTTTTTCGCAAGAATTTGTGTACTCATTGTTATTTCTCAGGCGGTATGGTTTTCCTTGGCGCCATACTCTTTGCTCTGGCTCGGTTTTTGAAAGTGCCGCGGCTCTGGGCGAAATTCTGAATAGTAAATCTTATTTCTCTAGTGCTTCCCTGACATGCGCTAACCGCAAATATGGTTTAGTATTCATACAAAGCGCCGCCGTCGCGTGGTGGTGGGGATCACGTGAGGATACCGCGTCTGAAGTAGTAACTAAACATATACAAATGAGCGGTGTTCCACCCACCAATTTATCTCTTATCCTTATCGCGATTGATGATTTAGTGCATTGAATCAAGCCACGTAATGGCGTGAAATCGTCCTATTCAAGCTGCCACGGTAGGATTTTAGAGACGTATTGCGCTTTGAAAATTCCATGCGACCGATCAGGAAGGAGGCGACAATTGATTGAGGTGCGCATTACATGCTCAAAATTTCCCATCCCGAAGCGCATAATTAGAAATCTTTTTTTTTTTTTTTGCTCCCGAGAAGACGTGAGGAAAGGCAGATCGAGTCAGACGGGTCGTAGATCTCGACCTGAGAAATGTACCGAGCTCACTGCTTTACGCAAAGAGACGCTAAGATCTGCAGATACATAAGTGGACAAGTTGGCAGATGCGCCAGCGTGTGTGCCGTCCGAGTTCCATCTGCGACAGCCAAGATGATACCTTCAGTCCAGTCAACCTCGTAACGTTAATGAGGGTCATTCCTGCGGTGATTCTCGAATTAAACAAGCATGCATGAAGGAGAGCTCAATTTGTGGACAGAACTGCAGTAGATGTAGATGCGCCGCCATGAGGCGGTGTCTTGAATGATACGGAGCAGTCTGAAATGGCCTGGTCTCAGCAGACGTTTCCTTGGGGAGGGGGATATACTAAATGATCTGACCGGAGGGATAGTAATAACCGGCGCTATATTCCCGACGACCCGTAGAGGTAATGCGATATCTAGACTAAGCTTGCGCAGCATGCCGGATAGCAATCGGATAGCGAGCCAGCTTTACCCAACGAGTGTGGTTGTGATGGGAAGAAGGTGGAAGAGGCTGTGCTTTTAGTGGCGTTTCATGTCAGGCACGTGGACCGCGGCGAGGCCAACCGTTCTCCGAGTTCTCTTCCGCTCTTCCAACCACCTTCAGTCGATTGTTATCGTGTTGAACGTTCCGTTTCGGGTTGCAAAGAGCTGGGTTACAATTGCTTACTGTGATTTTGCTCTGAATCTAATCTGAATCTCCAAGTTCCGACATCACGGTGTGTCACCCAACTCGGTGTGCCTCATGCCGTGTCGAGGCGAGGCTCGCAGAGCAAAATCGAATCAGCTACGTGATGAAAGTCCCACAAATGAGACGCAGCCCTCGATCTGATGCCACCTCCACTCAGCTTCTTGTGAGAAGCGGGATGATGCAATTAGGTATTCAAGCCGGCCTCCGAGCCACTTGACCTCATCGTCAACCATGGCCCGGTAGGAAAGGCGGAGCGAGTTGAGCGGGGTCGCAGATTTCGGCCTCAGAAATGCACCGAGCCCAATAAACCGCTTTACGCAAGGAGGCGCTACGATCTGGAGAAGCGCTAGACGTAAAGATACCGCTAATTGATTCGCAAAATTCGAATTACGCTCAAGCTCAACTCAGACCGTAACACGACGTTTCCACAGGTCTCGATCTTCATCATACAAGTCATTTCGTTGCTGTTCTCTACCGCATTTCGGATTGCCACACTCATTGCATGCAACGACAAACTCCCCAGGCCCATTGAAAACGGCTTTACGCAAAGAAACGCTATACGGTGGCAAGTTGACAGCTGATCCAGCGTGTGTGGCGTGCGAGTCCGATATGCTTCCAGCCCGCGACACAGCCAGTTCGGTCCAGTCAACCTCGGAACGTTAATGTGGGTCATTCCTGGAGCGACGCCCAGATCAAAGGCCAGTGCATGCATCGCGGAGAGCAGAGAGCTCATCGAACAAACGAAGCGTAGACACATCCGTTTGTGGGCAGAAGGGTAGTAGATGTTCAGCTGATATGCAGCTATGAAACGTTGGTAATGATGCGGAGCAATCTGGAATGGCTTGGTCTCAACAGAGGTTTCCGCAGGGAGGGAAGATACACTAGACGACCTGATCGGAGGGATAACAATAATCGATGAGCTGTACAGCAAATGTGATATCTAGACTAACACTGCGTTTAGACCCCCCGTAGACAGAGGGTCTGTCTACCCGGGTAGACACAGGGTAGACCAACCTGTCTGGCTACCTAAGCCTATGTTGAGTACACATACCCACTTCACCTGAGTCTACCGTGTGTCTACCCTGTAGATGGGGGTACACGGACCGGGGCCGAGGTGGACCGAGGTAGACCGACACAGACATAGTCCGGCTGACATCAACACTGGGTTTTGCCTCTGAACTTTCAACCCAGGTTGACGAGAAGTACACAGTAAATTGTAAGCGAGTTGCCACGAATGTTGAAGAACAAGGGGCGAGCGATCTACTGATCCGGCACACAACTGATGTCGCGTGGCATGGCCAAATCAGGCCCTAAATCCGAGATGCTGCTAGTGGACTGAATAAAAGAAAGAGTTTGAGGGAATACTTAGAGTTGGGAAGTTTAATATATTAGTGTATGATATTCATGAAACCTTGCCGAGGTGGACTGGAACATGTTACGTTACAAACAGTCGGGGTCGCTTTCGGAGTTATGTCCCAATTTGGGGGGGTGGGGTGCCTTCACCGTTCACGTGTTGTGATCTGTGTGCCGGATCAGTAGATCGCTCGCCTCTTGAAGAAGTGATTGTTTGATCCGATGACCACCGCTGTCAATGTGTGCGCACACATGTGGCGATGCCGTGATTTCGACTCTGCTGGCGTGTCCAGAATTAGTGCAAAGCAAAGGAGAGACACCTAGACACAGGAAGGGCCGAGGTGAGCCCAAATTAGCAGTGTACGTTTGGACGGGGTCAGTGTACCAAGAGAGACCGAGGTAGACAGAGGTCGCTGAAGGCTGTCCACCTTAGGTAGCCGGAGGTAGACAGGGGTACACTGAGGTAGACTAACATGTGTCTACATGTTGTGGTACACGTACGTCTACCCGGGTAGACAGAGGGTAGACCAAGGTAGACCAAGGTAGCCCGAGGTCTGTCTACGGGGGGTCTAAACGCAGTGTAAGCTGGCGCAGCAGGCCAGATAGCAATCGGATAGCGAGCCAAGGTGTTTTACCCAACGAGTATGGTCACGGCGGGAAGGTGGAAGAGGCTGTGTCTTTAGCGCCGGTCTGATCTCTTGTTCAACTTTCCAACGTGCGTGCGGAGGATGGGTTTTGGTGCGTTTCATTTCGGGCTGCAAAAAGGGCTTACCATTGATCTATGTCCGAGTACAAGTTCCGGCGTCACTGACTCACGATGTGCTTCAGGCTGTGTCAAAGCGAGGCTCATATCCAGAACAGAATTGCATCAGCTACGTGATGAACGTCCTACAAATGAGACGTAGCCCCTGATCTGATGCCACCGTCGCTAGTGTTGTCAAAGTTCAGTTCGGTTCAGGTTTGGGCCCTTTTCTTGCGAACGCCGAACCTGAACTTCCGTTCGGTTCGGGCAATCCTCCGAACCCCGAACCTGAACCCCAGGTTCAGGTTCATGGTGTTCGGTTCAGCGTTCGAGGGCGTTCGAACCGAGAACCGAACTTCTACCTGTAAAACACATTGTACGCGGGTTCAAAAATATATTATTATCGTCGTCGTTCGATTCCTCCATACCGAAACATTGCTCCGAAGGCTCCACAATAAGTACATCCATCTGCCTCGCGACCTACTGAGATGGGTGGAACCAAGAGCCAACAAGCGCCGACGAGACGTGAGAGCGAGAATGTATGGATACTCCGGACGTCCCGAAGATAATAATAGGCACCTATTTTTATATTGCGGAACGTCCCGCGAATTGAGGTGGCTTGATAGCGGCCTCAGAGGGGTGGGCGCTTATTTGCTCTTACATCGCGCCATCACTAGTGTACAAGTCCAACTTAGGTTAGGCAGCAGAGTACTACCAAATTGCTTATGAATAGAGATGTAGCATGCAGGGAATGACTAGCAGGGATTGAGCAGGGATGGCGAAGACTAAAATTGATGAGTCGGCAACGACCGCTCGGCATGTATCAGACCTTTTTTGTAGTGAAATCTGATGGCCGCGTTCGGCGTTCGAACGCGGTTCGAACGCGTTCAGCAGAATTTCTTATCCTTCGAACGCCGAACTGAACTTCCGGTTCAGGTTCAGCAGATTGGCGAACCTGAACCTGAACTTTGCGTTCAGTTCAGTTCGGTTCAGGTTCGAACCGATTTCCCGAACCGAACTTTGACAACACTAACCGTCGCGGCTTAGCTTCTTGTGAGAAGCGAGATGCAGTGAGGTATTTAAGTCGGCCTCGCCACCTGACCCCATCTTCAGACCATGGGCCGCTTCAGCATCCGAACTCTCTTGTTCAGTCCCGCTTTCCGAGTGTATAATTTGCGCCTACTGCTAGTTGCCAGTAGCTGCACCAGCGTGTATCTGGGGATGGGCCTCACTTTTTACAGTCTCGACCCCCCCTGGAATCTTTTATGGTTCGTTGGTTCGCAAACACCAGTTGCCATCACCGCCATCGCTTCCTGCTCGCTGATATTCATCCACCATATTATCATGTGCGTGTTCAATGTTTGTGTGTCGACTCTAGCTCCTATTATCACATTGCATAGTATATTTTCTGGATGGAGGATTTATCTCGCCATCATTGATTTGACCATCGTTCTAATCGAGACCTGTGGTGAGCCGTTCAACTATCACAATGCTCTCACTCAAACCAGAAATTCCCAAATTTCCGCGGTACTAGGCATGTGCTATTTTGCTTACTGGTCCGCTTCTCCCTCCGGTTTTGTGGGTCTCAAGAATTCCTACGTCTGGATCTTCAGCATACATGTTATATTGTTGCTGTTGTCCGCTGCATTTCGCACTACCACGATATTAGCATGCAATGAAAAGATCGCTAATCAACGATTTGCATTCCTGGGAGGCTGTTCCCACGCCCATCCGTCTTACACTGCTCTAACAATTCTCCTCAATCGATCCCTCGCGCGTCCTCTGGTCAGGTACGAAGCATTGTCGTTCAAGGAACCCATCGAAGATCTGACGACCTTAGGGGAGAATCCAGACTCATCATCCTCATCAGGGCCGTGGTTCTGAGCTGCATTGGGCTTGGGATCCCGGTATTCGGAATCTACGCCGTCATTGTCAGGCCACTCGAAGCTACGGTGTACACCCAATCCGTGGGTGGGTTGATATATGACACCACCGATGGAAACGCTACCATGATGCTGGTGTGTAATACAATTACTGCCGGGGAATTAATATTGAATCCAGCATAGTATGCATTGACTGAGGACGCTGACATGTCCAGGGATTTAGTGAACGCCCAAGTATCCGCCAGGTTATATTCAGACCATCAAGGACCCAACATTACCTGCTCAGTAACGCTTGACAATACGTTAGACGGGACTTGGGTGCAGTGTGAGTGCATCGAAGTCTCTCCTGCCCATCCCACATGCATGATTCATCAGGCCCTTATCCGTGGGATGCATTCTCCACCGTCTTCGTATCTATCGTCTTTTCATCGACAATGGGGGTAGTATATGTCAGCCTGACGCAGGGTGATATTCCTATGGGAGCTGAAGGTTTATACGGGCAGTTCCTCGGTTGGGGTACTCCTCTCTTTCGCGGCTTGCATCTCACCGGGGTCATGACCTGGACAGAGAGGCAGCTAATTTTGCCGTCCAGAGTACGTGTTTTACTCGAATGGACTCTGCATCGCTCAACCTTTCGCTTTATAGTCACCGGTCACGGTTTTCAGCTCGGACATCACTGGACTGCAACCGCAGACTTTCAGTGATACGTCAGACTCCAATCTCACGACGCTGACCTTGGTGCAACTTAAGAATTATCCCACATGAATCCTCAGGGACACGGTGGATGCGACGGCCTTGTCGGGCGTTGCCACATTCGGTGGTTTCTGGAGCTTCGTAAATGGCGCGTTCGCGCTCTTTTTTGGCGCAAACATAATGTACTTTGCATTCGGAAAGTCACTGAGGCTACTTTTCTAGTAATGTTCTAACATCATCAACAGGTAGGAGACCACTTTCCGCCCTCGGAGTGGTACATATATTCCAACGTCGCGCTCTCGTTCGCCAATGGAACGAGGACTTCCCGGCCATACACACAGAAGGAGGTACACCCGGTTCCGAGTCCGCCGGAATCGTCGCGTTTATCCGTCAGCGCCTTGTGGATCTGGATGAGGATCCCCGGTCCACTGCGGATGACCACCGAAACGGCGATGTCGAAGCACAGACCTCAGTTTCTGGGTTAAAGCCCGATAAATTCGAGAATCCTAGGGCTTACGGCGTTCTAGACTCCCTAGATGAGAGCGATACGGCAAGGATGGAAATCAGCGGTGCAGATGAAGGAGTGGAAGCGGAGCACCGTGAATATACTCTGGACGAAATCCCGCTGTTAGACATGGATCTTGGGCTCGACAAGGTGTTGACGATGAGGGCAGATGTACCGTAGGAACTCGTTTGGATATGCGGGCGCGTTGGTAATCCGGTACTTATATCACAGGCTACTATGGGCTTTATTCTTGATATGTTTCAACCTCCACGCGGTCGGCTCGACCTTTCTGACACTTCTAGTTTCCGCTTACACTTCTGCCACTTAAACAACCGACCATTTGGTCGTCAAATCAATTTTACGTTGTTGATGGGAAGCTTCCGGAGGAATGAACACCCAGAAATCATACAGTGAAGGAGCCGAGACATAGGAGTGATGATTGACATTATTCATGCAGCGCGCCTGTTAAGCGCCTATTATGGCGTCTATCAAATTACTTAGTAATAGGTTGCGATTTTATGATGGCACATTACGAGCGACGGCAACTCGCCAACACACGATACTTGTGGGTACAAGGACTATGTAGACGGTGCAAACATGGTGCACAGCGCGACAAAAAAGCCGGATGTGGCAGACAGCTCGCAACATTGGCGTGCCAACCTTTTAATCATCTGAAGCTTTCCATCTGTTCCGTGTCTTCCGGGCGTTTCTTTCCCATATATTTCTGTCTCGGTAACCCAAACGTTCTTCGTAGCCATCCCTTACCATGCGCGGACCACGGATGATCCGGACCACACATGGACGGGATGGCTACTAGAACGTCTGGGGCATTTGGTGGTGTGATACCCCCCATGGCGTCACACAGTGAATGTCAACGATAAAGCGGGTAGGGCCAATGAACGGCACGGCCCGCTACCAGTTTATTTTATTTTCGATTCAATTTGAGCTCAACTTTGAGCTGTAATAAATCAAGCAAAATATTTTTGAAGGCAACCCAAAGATCGCTCGGTCGACGCTTCCGCGTAGCCCAGCTCGAATTGGGCTGCAGAACAACTAGTAAATTTCCATGAGCAGAGTACAACTGAACTTCAAGCAAAGCTCCATCAGTGACGCATTTAATTCTACATTGGGACGGAGAATCTGCACTGCATTAGTAAAATCACTATAAGTCCTGTCATTTCTGCAGTTGACTCTGAGAGTCTGAGCACTACGTAAACATTCAACTTCAAGCCCAACAGGCGAAGGACGAGCAAATTTTTTAAGGTTCCAGTCGCAAACCAGGAAGAGAAATATCTCACCCAAATCAAGCCTGAATCGTTTGGTCCAAGTAGGCCAGCGAGTCCTCGTGAGGCGTAGCATATGTCAGAATTTTCTCGTGAGGGTTTGCCCCCGTCGTTCTTGAGAACGAGCACAAAACGTTCCGGGACCCTAAATATGTCCAAACACGTAGAAGTGCAACACTACAGCGCCACTCACACCCCACAAAGAAAAAGATCGACCTAGGTTGAAATCACTGCCTAGTTTAGTTAAATAAGTAGCTCATTCAAAATTGATAAAAATTCAATCTGAAAAGCAAGGTGGAAAGAGCTACAATCAGCGGCTCTTTCAAAAACAGAGAGTTACTCACTCTCGGTGAGTTGTGAAAGGACTCCTGAAAGTTCATCTTTCAGCTACCTTTCCAGAAAGAAGAAAGACCTTCTTTTCACACAGTTAAAACATGCATTGGAATTCTTCTTTCATATTTCTCTGAAATTTTTGTCCTTATATAGAAATATTTCCTAAAAAAATGAAACAAAGAACTCCAATGCACCTTTTGACTGTGCGAAAAAGGTTTTTTTGTTCTATCTGTACATGGCCGCTGAAAGGTAAACCTTTCAGCAATCCTTTCAAAACTCACTAAAAGTGAATGCTGTATTATTAAATTCATTTCAACAGTCATGCGTCATGCGGAGGGTTGTCAATTACAAACTTTGGTTCGTTGTCACGCATCACAGGGGGGTTGTCGAATAGGTTCGACGTCACAAAATTCTAAAAAAAAGTATCTTTCAGCCACAAATAATTCTCTTGTGCATTTCCTGTGTTTAAACTGGCCACATCTTCTGTCTTTTGTCAAGTTTTAGCTTGATATCAGCCTAAATACAATAAAGTCCCTGCGAGAACCATTCACGAGGTGATTAATTTAAACCAAAGCCTGCCTGGATTTCCCTGCTTCCGCAGAAAATCCCAAATATCTCTACAATATCCCTGCATTGTTTTAGGACAATGTTGAATTTTTTTGCAGTTGTCACGGTCCAACTCGGCCCGTGTCGAAGTGTCGAATATGTTCAATGTGTCACGTGTCACCCCCCCTGTCGAATTGAATGAAATAATACAGTAACTCACTGTTTTTCGAAAGGGCCGATGATTGCGGCTCCTTAGATCTGTCTTGCTTTTCAGCTTGAATGAAAGATTGAATTTTTATCAACTTTGAATGGGCTATTAATTTACATAAACTGGGCAGTGATTTCGACCTAGGTCAATATTTTTCTTTGTTGGGTGTGACTGACTGTAGTGACTGACTGTAGTTCCCCCTCCCCCTTTTATTGATGAAAAGTGCAAAGCCAAGGTACTGTATTGCCTTCCATACATAGTTGTTCGCTGCACCTTTTTATTCTCTCTCTGCATCATTCTTTTAGGATTTTTGGCACGTTTCCATGTGCATCTGCGGCATGTATTAGGGTGTTTCATAATTAAAATTTTGGGTCCAACTTATGCCTCAACTTATGCCCCAACTTGGCCTCAACTCGAGCCAAGTTGAGGCACAAGTTGAGGCGTTGTTCGTGAAACACCTAAACAGAATTAGGTTTCGCGTAGCACCTTACATAACAAATGCTGCGCCAGAGCCGAAGTTGGGGCATCAAGTTGAGGCACAAGTTGGGGCACAAGTTGGATGTCAAGTCGTGGTCTTATGCACGACTTGACATCCAACTTCGATTTTGTGCCTCAACTCCGGCCTCAACTTCACGAAAGTTGAGGCCCGAGTTAGGGCACGAGTTGGGCCCGATATTTTAATTATGAAACACCCTATTGTCTCCCTCTTAACAGCATGCTGGGCCCAGCACTTCGCCTAAATGTCTCAATTGATAATAATATTGCACAAATGCCATCTTGAAATATTCAGGCACATACTCTGTCAATTTTAGTAGCACCTTATGCTTGAATGAGGCCTAGAGCTCAACGCGACTGGACGCGACAACTCAATGATGGTGTGACACGAGGCACATGATGGCGACAAAGTTATCTGCTATGTCACGGAGTTATCTGCCATTCCACATTTACTCCGTCCTCAGATGGGTTTGCGGCAACTGAGTAGACAGGACTCATTCATATTCTTTTTCATACACTCTCAATTATATTCAGGATTTTATGTGGTCTACAGAGAGAGCAATGGCTGGATGGCAGATAACAGCCAATGACCAATGCCGATCGGCCGACTGGGTAATTTTGGATTGCCTCGTGGTCCATGTCATGCGCTGATATTCCAAAGTGTCGGGCCTGATGGGCCAAAAGCGGAGCTTAAAAGGCTTCAGACAGACACGCGTAATTTTATAAAGAGAGAGATGTACGAGGAAGCGCCGCCTTACGTCGGCACAGACCTTGCTTGCTAGTTCACAGATTACATTGAATGAAATCAAGATGTTGCTTCCTTGGTGAAGAACCTACGATATGCATAATACTCCGATAGTCTCAACTAGTAATCATCGGGTCTCTTTTCAAATATTGCTACTAATAGTCATTGATCGACTTGGAAGACATTGAGCGGAATCTGGGGGCCTCAGCCCATTCAACCCAAGAGGCGAGCGATCGGTCTCGATCAGACACAGACCTCTTTGACAAGGTCCCCAAATCGAGACGTCTCGTGACTTCTCTGGACTTTCATCGAGCTCGATGCTGGACTTTTTATTTTGACCCAAAGCCGGCCCAAAATGTTTTTGAGATTTTGCCTACCCCCATTTCTATACCTCCTCCACCGTTGCAGATAGTTAAAATAATTTATTTCGCCCTGTGCGCAGTGCAACAGAGTTTACAAGACATTTCGGTGAACTTCGGCAAAGACTTTCGGCCGGTGATGGTGATGTCATGGACCTAAGGTAATCTCGGTCGAGAACTCAAAGCGGCTATAAATGATCGGAATTGCCATATCGGCTGCTTACATACCCCCCCCCCTTGACAGCTGTCACCGACAAAGGGAGGTCTGTGTCGGCGACTTTAGGATCGCTCGCCTCTTGGTTCAACCTGTACATAGTTCCTCGAAGCTCCAACCGAGAAACCATATGTCTGCTTCGGGATTTCGTCGATGAGACTTGAGTTGTTCATGAAAAGCCATGATTCAATGTTGGCAGAGGATGATAGACTGGAGGCTCTGAATGAGCAGACTAAGAGATGGTGGGAAGAAATGCAGCTGTGTGGGCAGAGCAGAGAGCAGATGGTAGAGGAGCAGCTTCAGGCCGAAGAATCGACCTCAGTGACTGGATCAAGCATAGATAGCGATTTGATTTGATTACAAAGATACGGCAAAAAGCGGGATCAGTGATTCCGGAACAATGGGTAGGTCAAAAAGTGAGGCCATTATGAGTTTGGAGAGACCTTGACAAGCAAGGTAACCAACCACGCACTGTTTCACCCTCTTTATAAAATTACGTGTGTCTGTCCGTCCGAAGCCTTTTCAAACTCCGCTAATCTAATCGATCATCTCTTTAGGGCAGGTCCCGGGAACTGGCGAAGCGGAGTGTCAAAAGTACTCGGCAAGGTCAGCTGCCTCAAACGAAGTGCCGGGGCGCGAAGCGCCCCGGCGCGCTCTTTATAATATATCAATACATTACGGTGACCACATTTTCACCGAGCATCTAATATATGGTACGGATATCGTTGATCCAGCGCCTAGTCCAGGACTACCTAGGCAGTGGGCACGCGGGAGAGCAGGAGTTCAGGGTGGCATCAGAAATACCGCAATGTTTGCGCTTTGTCGGCGGCTGGAATTTGGTACAGCGATGAAAGAAGAGGCTGCTTCTGGCTCTGGTGATGGCATCACGGAAGCGGCCGGGACGGGATGGCCTTTCTCTTCCGCTCGTTGTCCTCGGATTTCGATGTCTCAATGCCGTCTCGCTTGTGCTCCCGCTGGATATCTTTACGACGTCTATGCTGAATGGACGAGGGTGAACAACTCTGCACCTGCAACCATTCGTTTGGCTCGTGCCGCTGCGCAGTGCGCACACCGTCAAGAACTAGGTTCTACATAATGGGAATGCTATCGTGTCCCTTCTGCGTTCCCCGGATCTCTATGTTGTCGTCCCGCTCGCTGATCCGCCCTCAATCTCCGGCGGGCTGTATCGCGTCCACCACTGCATCGCTCATCATCGTTTGCCGAGGCAACGCTCATCATACACGCCTTTTCCGCGCCCTCCCGTCGCGGTGACGACCGCGCGTGCAGTACTCTGTGCGACTCCATCTTCGTCTGGTTTGCGCGCCTGCGTGCATCCAACCCGTTTAGTTAACTACCTTAATTCAACTAACTGCCATCGACATCGCCGCTCGCCGCACACGCGTGCGCACCGTTTTGTGTAGGCCATCCTCATCACGCGCATCATTCGCTGAGCGTCCGCGGCTTTGTCTCCTGCAGCACGCGTGGTGCGTTCGTATCCACGCGGACGTCCAATCCATACGATCGAGGACCTATTCAGGTCACGGCCTACCAACCAGTTCTGGTTATGTGCGGATACACATGTTACAGTCATATGTGAATTTGGTGCATTTGGACGGACAAGTCCGAAGTGCAAGGGACCGAATAGCTCACGCACTTGCAAACGCTCTTCTCTCAAAATCCTCGCAACATGTAGATCTGCCGCGGCTCTGATACCGGATAATATTGGGAGCTGCCGCCCCCGTTTCCGTGGGCAGTCTTGATGAAGGATACAGTTACCGCGAGATACCACTGAGTATCGCATCATCGCAGGATGGGACATGGATTGAAAGGTTCATCCAGCGATGGCGGAGTGTGTTGCACAGCAATGATCTCGGACAAGGACCGGAGTGGCAAACGAATCAATCATTTCTTTGAGGAGTACAAAAAGGGTGATAAATGAGGATTCCTACATATAGCTGTTCATGCTTGGTTTATAATGTTCGGTTTGCCAGCCTTGTAGCATGGTGACGCCGAGATCCGGTGAAAACTATAGGATAAGGATAATATTAGCTAGTGCTTCCGCGAGATCTCAATGATGAAAAAACGACCACAACGATGACTAACAGAACATTCAAATGACGATGTTACGGCACCGAATACTCTTACTCAGACTCTCATTGGCTTTCCACAAATTTCTGTCGCCACGGTAAGGATGCGGAATGAATTCTAATGATCCTTGACTACACGTGGCCACAGTGATTATCTGCTCCGAGATCACCACCCTACAATTGGTGGCCTACGTACTGATAGTGGGGCTGTGCTATCTCTGAGTCCAATCCGAAAATAGCACCCGACTGTGCACTAAGTTGAGAACATTTAAATAGACACGTATGCGAAGTTCTCCTCGCTCGATTTTCCCTTTCTCTCGCTGGCAGTATGTCTGTTCCCCCGCATTCCACCGGGGCTACCGCAGACGTCCGACTATCGTGCGTCCCGCAGCTTCGCTCCTCATTACGCCGCGCTCACGGCACCTCACAGCTATGGGCCGTTGCTCATCGGAGTATTCTTCAACATGATCCTGTTTGGTGCAAGTCTCCAATTCCACTCGCGTATTCTCATTTTGACCGCAGTAAATGCAGGTATTGATCGCACAGGTATGCTTTGCGGTAGCCATGATTCGTCTCTAATCCACAGGACTGCGCCAGCAATTGACCTACTTTCAAACTCCAAGGAAGGATCCCCTCTGGATCCGTGTCCTGGTAAGCACTAATGGTTGATCACCTAGTGGCCCCCACTCAGTTTCCAGGTATGGTATGTCTCCTTTGTTGAGACAGCAAATGCAGCATTGGATATGGCAATCATGTACGAGCCGCTGATCCTCCACTATGGTGAGTTTGAGATGTTGTTTGTACGCAATAGAAGTCTCGACTTACTACATGTTCACAGGCGAAATTCCGGATAAATTACCGACTGTTTTCCTGACGCGTACGGCAATCTTGAATCTGAGAGATCGGGTTTTCACCTCTTTCGTATCATCAGAGCCGCTTTGTGTTATACTCGTTGGCTTCCCCATCCAGCTGTTCTTCATCTGGCGTATTCGCACCCTTACTGAGAGCAACATAATCCCGGCGATCATCTGCCTCTTCGCTGCCGCTGGTTTTGGTATGTGGCGCATTGCCTTCATAAAATTTGGTGGCTGAACTTCCGATTGACTTAAAGCTGGTGGTGTCTGGACAACGGTATTTCACTCCTCCCTCAGCCAGCGACTCGCCAAATCCAACCGTACGTCTTAGGTCATGGTTCCGATCATTGCCAGGTTCAGCCGGATACCATTGTTGTATCGCTCGGCGGTGGTGTGGCTCATCTCGTCGGCGATGACCGATATCTGTATCGCGTTCCGGTTGGCGATCGCTCTGGTATGGATGATATCGCTTCTCCTCCTCGTATCTATTTCATGTGGAATTCCAGAGACAGAAAAAGACGGGTTTCGAAGCCACAGACACTGTTCTGGATAAGATCATCCGGAGTGCGTTCCGCCGTTGAGTTGCGCTGAAGCCAATGATAAACTGATAAACACGCAGCGACGGTCCAAACGGGAATGCTGACGTGGGTTCTTTCCTTTTCGATAGTTATAACGTGACATTTCCTCCGTCTCCAGAGCTCTCTTCAGTATCCTGGATGTAACATGTTTTCTCATACTGCCGGTATGAATTTATCTTTCGCGTCCCACAGAGTGCAAGCAAGTTGACACGGAATATAGGGTGAAACTGTGTACGCCTTCCAGCTCGTCTATTGATTTTTCATTTAATTTTTCCATTGGTGAATACAGAAACTTCATCTGGAGCATCCCGCTCTCGAAGTTGTATTCCAACTGCTTGATGTCGACTCTCAACGCGAGGAATAACCTTCGTGACACGGCACTGTCAGCGGGGCGCGCGCAGCAGAACATGGTGTTTTCGAAATCAGCGCGCAGTATCGACGGCAAACCCGCTCGCGCTACCGTGACCTTGCCGAACAGCGTACGTGCCTGCTACCTACAGTGTAATTTATTAATTCCAGACAACCTGTTACAGGACCAGAGTCCGTTCGCTAACCATCAGGAGACGTTCGTTGGTGGAGGGAACGAGTACGGGATTCGCATCACAAGGGTGAGCATCTTTAAATGCAACTTCCATTCATTCTGTGTACCGATGAATTCCTTTCCGGAATTTAGGTTGTGGAACGCGTTTAGAGCCGATGCTTTATTATTCTCTTCGCTGTCCCTGGGAGGACATACGAGTTTCGGCCCGTTTTCGTACTTTCGTTCTCTGTGTTTTGCAAGCCCAGCTGGATATATCTCGTGATGTCAGACATAACTTTGCCGAGAGACACTGGATGGTTCCAGCATCTGACACGTCCTAAATCCGCGGGTGGCGCTACCGACTCAGTCTTTTGACCTTCACATTCGAGGATGCATTGTGAGCGACTCCCATCTTTTGCCGAAATTTTAAAATGCAGAGCTCCATGTGAAGAGTTGCTAGTAGCTCCGCGGAACAACGCACCCTGAGATAAACTATTTATGACACAATTATGCGTCGCTATGGACCTGCGCGTTCATCAGACACAAGGGGAACGCCGAACTCTCACCAGTTGGTATGTACTTACTCGGCAAAATCGACGGTATCAGGAACCGAGACGGGAGAAGACCATAGAGGAATTAATATAGCTCCCGCGGTCATTGAGGAAGCTATTCTGCATCATCGTCATTTCTATGGGTCCTCTGTCGTGAGCCTTGCCTTCGTTCCATCTTGTTTTGTTGATGGTTGCAAGCTTTTGGGACCGGGAATTGTGGTTTGTATTATTGTAGGTGATCACAGTCCGATTGCACGGCGTGGCAGGGTGGCAGGTAGGTGCAGATGAATTCGCTACTTAGTATTGGGTCAGATCACCGCCTGCTTTCCGTTGGAGTGATATGGCGTCGAAGCCTGGTTTTTTTTTTGCTGCGAGAGCGTGAATGTAACAGCGGAACCGGCTGCATTTACAAAGGTTCAATGTACATGTGGGAATCAAACGTCTAGGCGGTGGAGGGACGTGCCGCGGACTATCAAGCCTTATCAGCGATAGAGCTGGGGTTAAGCTAGTTGAGCACAAAAGAACCGGGGCCCAAGTTGAACGACCTCCCTCTACTTTCAATCCCCCCGATCAACTTTCCTGGTCATGAAATGGAATCATGCTCTAGGCGCTACCAAGCGCTGGAATTGGTGTCTGGGATCCTGAGTATATGAGAGAGCGAAAAATGAGGGCGAGGAAGAGAGACCATGACATTTATTCGGTCAGTCTAGTAAGAACTAGTGGTGTCTCAGTCTTTGGTAGCATCTGGTGTGTAGATGGGACGGAGACAACGGTGTGAGACGTACCGATTTCCTCATAAAAGATTCGGCCATAGTTGGCTGATCAAGACCGATATTGGCAACCAGATTCGGGAAGGTTGAATGCAGAGGCCAAGCTAACCAAGGCAGAAAGGAGCCCCAAGTTTGCGATGGACTTCATGTCATTTGATTGGGGTACAGGGATGGCTTTGCTTACTTACATAGGACAGGACGCTGGCGGCGGCGAGGTTCCACCGAGATCAAGATGTATTGGGCGGCAATTTCGACAAGGGCAATTAACTTGCGTTGCGATGAGGACGGATGGTCCATTTCGGGAGAATCAAAGCAGCGGAAACTCCGCTCTCGAGCGAATTGCCAGTGCAGGGAGCGCCTGTTCCAGCGCTACATCTGTGGCAGCAAAAATGGTGCCCCGGGAAGGTAAAAGGGTTGATGGGCAGGTGAAAGGATTCTGCAAACAGACGAAATGAAAGGATGGTGTCCTCGCGTGCTGCAGTGGCGAGGGGCGAGACCATTAGAGGCTTTGTGCTTTGCATTCAAATTCTCCAGCACTGCAATCATCCTGTTCGCCGACATATCGTGATAGTCTCTGCATGGATGGGTACAGGGCACACTGTCGGTCAAAATCTTGCCCAGTGCTCCTGCCATCATCTTCCCTTAGGGCCATCTCACAGAATGGCAAACCGCAATATACGTACGGAGATTGATCATGCAAGGAGTTGCTGTTCACGTCCCTTCCAATATGATGAACGAATGCGACGCGCTGCGAGCGCTACGTAGCATCCTCAGCGATACATCTGGTACGCTACACATTGGTTCGTGAGAGCTCCTCGAGCACCGCCAGCATCCACTCGAGCAAAGGAAAACGAGATCTGGAGAGGCTTCTGAGCGGGACGCAGATCTGATCTACCCGACGCGTATTTTATGCATGCGGCGGAGGGCGTGAGTCCTTGTAGCCCGCGACGAAATTCCAGACGCGTGCATTGTTATTTCAGCCGACTGGGTGTTTCAGCGGTAATTCTAGGGGAGTAAAAGGAGGAAGTGGATTTAACGGCTGTGCTGCACGATTTGGACGAGCTCCCACTGCTGTGTGCAGTTTAGTTCCTGTAGACGCAGCCCTGGGTATATGTGGATAAATTCCTGGTACCATCTTAGGTTCCAGGTCTACTTTCTGTAACTCAAACCTGCCTCGGTCCCCTTCAGATCATGACACCATGTGACTTTTCCCACCCTGTCGGCATATCCCGAGACCCATCACCCCAAAACCCTTAACTCAAACCTGCCTCGCCGCCCTTCAGTTTATCACATGATGTGACGCTCTATCGGCATCTCCCGCGACCCATCACCAAAAACCTTTAACTCAAACCTGCCTCGCTGCCCTTCAGTTTATCACATCAGGTGATTATCGGCAGATCCCGACACCCATCTCACTCTGGCACCCAGCGCCTTTGTACATGTAATGTCAGGAATAAACCTACCCTGAACTTCTTCCCATATATTCATTTCTCACTAACTCGAGCGTTAAGGTCGGAATTCGTCTCCCAATACCTCGCTGGCTTGTCCCTCAAATTCATGAAACACCATATATCTTTGATATGATAGCCAGGTGTTTGATATGATATCCACAGGCCTAATTAATATCCATGCGTCTCGAATTTAATACTTTCATTGCCAACGATCACAATGGCGTCACAATCCATCATTCCTTCTGATCAGAGCCATTCGTTCGAATGATTTTTAAAATATGGGGGGTCCCATGAATAAATCCGGATAAATTCACACTGAATCCTTTCGTAGTACTGGGTAAGTAGCTATTTTCTCACAAAATGAACAGCAGATTGTTCTGAGCCATGAGCACTTGATCTTCAAGTATCTAATTACAATCAAACAGAGTACTGGATTTTTGCAAACACGGGGGCTGCCTCTGGGTGACCATTTAGTGTAATCAAGTGGTTGCCCGAGAGTCATACCACCCCCAATAAAGTCAGTGATTAGGGATGTCCCCTCAAATTCATGAAATGCCACATATCTTTGATATGATAACCATGTGTTTGATATGATATCCATGTCCATGCGTCTCGTATTTAAAATTCTCATTGCCAACGATCGCAATGGCGTCACAATTAATCGTTCCTTCCTTCCTACCATAATACATAGAGTAAATTGTGTGCAGCGTAGATTTTTTTTTGGGCGTCTTCGAGCCATGGGGTGGGGAAATTATGTTCCAGATCAGCATTATGAGCCAAAATTTCAAAATTGATGTCTGGCCCCACAGATAGGCCGCAGAAGAGCACAGATGTCTCCAGAGAAGATTTTGATTATTTTGGCCAAAAATCTGTGCTAAATAGAGTAAAACAGTCCTTGAAAGTGAGGATTCATAGAGTAAATCAATTATTTTCTTGGCTGAAAATTGGACAGCCAGAAAAGGCAGTGACCGGGCCTCTAAACTTACACTTCTAATTAACGGGTCATCATACCTTAACATACTGTACTATTACGACCAAGTGTTCATTAATTTGAGAATTTTCACTCACCGAGATGGCCGATACATTTTCTTTTGATTTATCGCAATTTTTAAAAGCCCCAGAAAAATTGGCTGTCACGCATCACCTGAACACTTGGTCATAATAGTACAGTATTCGGTTCTCATACTTATGTTTTACAAATTTTACAAAGGGCACTTGCGAATTTACGGTTTAACATCTGGTTGATGTGGCTTGTGGTGAATATGAGGCCACTGGTCTGTCATGCAGTTTGGTTCATGCTGTGGATTATAAATACGGGTAGCAGTCTGAGTCGCAGTATGGGGATTCGGTGGCAGTCTCGGTACAGGTAGTGGTTTGGACCAGGTACACGTGGTGGTTGGTTGTAGAGGTACCAGGGGTGCCCGGAGGGCCATGTTGAATGAGTGAATTGTCCCTGAAATGGAAAATCAACTCACTAAGAAACGTGGCACCCGAGTCGAACTAGCTTCTTCTGTTGAACCTGGGCACGGGATTTACTTCGACGAGAGAGGTATTGCAGTCTGCGGGAATTCATCAGTATAACTTGTCTGCACGCGCATTTACTTGGATCACCAGTGGAAGGGATGAGGATAACCAGCATAGGATAGAAAACAGCGTCTTGCGTTCAGCGAACGAACTCGTGCAGAGGAATTCTGATTTGACTAGCTACTCAAATAAAAAATAAAAGTCATTTGGTCACGGCCGCGATCCAACGTTTGCATATCATTATATAACACGTATCCCAGTTATCCAGTGCGGCTGCGGTCGGACCGTCAGCTGGGCCCTCATTCTGCATCTGCGAGCCTACTCATCAATTCAATAGTGAAATTCGTTCAATCAGGATCATTTCAGGAGTTTCTACTCCCAACCAACTGCGGAAGAGCCTGAGCGTCCGGACGTTCCGCGACTCGAGTGCAGCTGGTATTTTAATTTCCCACCCTCCTCTGGGAATGAAGAGGAAAGAGACATTGAAATTTTCGACAGTCGGACTGCGAACACATCGGCATTGCATCGGCACCTTGATCGGCACGGTCGGGTCTAGGTCGTGGCGGTGCATCCGGGCCGAGTCTTTGCTTCTTCCTCTTTGTACGGGCGACGGCCAGATAGCGTTTACATTCACCGGACCTGCCAGTCATGGAGAGCACACAAGACGACCAACCAAGCTTACCCCCGGAACTCACCGATGAGATTATCGGATGGGTTGGTGCGTCCACGAATCCCAGGAGCCATCTCTCGTCCTGCAGCTTGGTCTGCAAAAGCTGGCTCCCGGCTTCTCGCTCGCATCTATTCCATTCCACTCTTATCACTCCAACCAAGGCGACCCGATGGATCCCTCTCTTGCGGTCGCCGCACCTCACACCACACCTCCGCCGCGTTGAGATCCGGGAGCAGCGGGGGAGGGGACCGGCTGCGCGTACAGCGAACGTACAGATGGACTCACTGTATGATCTCCTGGCGCAAATTGCACCGCTCTCTTCGGTGACGAGTTTATCCGTCGACGTCCCTTCGTGGTTCCGTGTACGCTTTGGGAGATTATTCACTGCCTTCCGGAACATCACCCATCTGACCCTTCGGAATATGCTCATGCGCGACAACCTCCAACTGATTCAGATCCTGTCGCATTTTGCTTTGCTGACCGAGATCTCGCTTTGGAGAGTGCAGCTGAAAGCGTTTGTACCGACTCCACAGTCTGCGCCGCTTTCCGCCCACTTGTCTCCACACCTCCATACGCTGAAGATCATACATCCTACTGCCGTGCTCGGTAGCCAGGACTGGATCTATGCGGCCTTCCCTCTCATGTCTGTTCCCCATCTCGAACTCCGCGGTCTGCCCGCCCACGAGCTTGCAGCCGCTGCCTCGCTAGTGCGGCATCTGCATGAACATCTTCAGTCCCTGTTCCTCTCTCTCGACCCATCCGTGGACTTTAGTACGCCCAATACATCCCCATGCGCATCAGCACCCTACTGACAGGCTCTCTCTCCAGCATCTCTCCCCGCGCATTTCCAGCCCCGCTACAATACGAACCTCCGCATCGTCCACTTGATCCTAGACTTCGAGCTCCTCTCCCTCGTCCATCCCATCGATAATCACCGATTTTGCTGGGTTTGGATGTGCCGCTTCCTTGCGGATCTCCCCCCCGGCGTTGAGACCCTTGTCGTGGAGCTCACCGGCGAGTACGATGCCATATTTGACGTCGATTGGGGGATGCTGGCGCAGGCGCTGGGTGGGCCCCAGTTTTCCACCCTGCGCGCATTCCAGCTCGAGACTCCACCGCACAACGTCAATACCGGAGACGTGGAGGCCTACGTTACGGGGCTGCTTCCCTCCGCTCTGACGTCCCGGGGCATTGTGCGAGTGAAGTCTCAGCTTGAGATGGAGCCTGAGGAGGATTTGGACGGATTCCTACCTTTCGTTGGACACCTAGCGTCGTGAGGTGCCGCGGCGGTTGGCCTTCGAAACTCGGATTATACAGTCGGCCGATTGCAATGGACGATTATTTCCATTCCGCCATACGTCGAAATGTATCCATCTTCTTCCAATACCTATATGTTTTCTTCGTCGCGGAGAACACAACTACGGCGGCGGGTTTTAATCTTCGATGGTTTGAGGGAGTTCTCATTCGATTCAACCCGGGGCTATTGAATGGATTGCTATCTGTTGTTGTTTTCTCTCTCTCTTCACCTGTATACGGGTGGGCTAATTTTCATTGGTTGTATGCGGAGGAATCGAATTTGGGGCAAGGTTGTCATTCTGTATAAGCACTTGGTTAAAATCGGAACGCTCCATTCAGCTCCAACTCAGCTCCACCCAAGCGGGTCACCGAGAAGGGCGGCAACATCGCCGACGACCAGAAACCCGACATCGAAGCACAAACAGGGTCGGATATGGATCTGGATCAAGACCCGTCGTCTTCTGTCGATGACCAGAGAACAGACATCACCCAATAGTCCAGGGTGGAGCCAGATAAATCGGCGATTCATGGAACATACAATGTTTCGTAAGGCGTAGATGAGGACGACACGCCGCAGATCGAAGACAGCGGTGCAGATCATTCAGGACCGCAATCACTCTACCGGGAGAATCTTGTGGATGAAATACCGCTGCTTGATATGGATTCAGGGCGAAATGAACTGTTGAAACGGAAGGCAGATGGATGATGGTTAGTCTGGTTTACAAGACGTGCGACAAATAGATTGTAGGAATTGCAGAAGTATTCCCTCCGTTTTGAGATACCTTTATTCTTAGTACTATGATAATTCCCTAAATCTGCGCGGAAATTAGAACAACGGTGATAACAGCATAAATGCAATTAGAACGAGGTGTACATATCTGTGAGTTGAGTTGCTTCAATGGTGCTTCCAGTACCCAAGGTATAGAACATCTTGTTGCCTGCGGTATCACTGGGGCCCGCGATGGTGAAGACAAGATTCGGTTGTCCGGAGATTGATCGAAGGAAACTGGGACGATGCACCCGGAGATACCGTAGTGGAGGTTCACGGTGGCAGTGAACAACGGTATGGGCGACATGGACCGGAAAAGACAAAATTGGTGGTGATAATTGTCCCAGTCGATGGGCCATTTCCGCCGTTTTACTCCCTCGGGGCGGATCAGGGGGCGCTCGTGGTTCCACTGGACTATTTTGACGACATACTTGTCGGGACGTCCCAGGAGGCGCCAGAGGCGCGAAATCCTGGTATTGAAACCTGAGGATGTGTTGAATTTTCAACGCAGAGCGATGGACTACATAGTACACCAAGCTTCGGCCCGGGTCGAACAAGTTCGTGCTTTATGTGCACCATCGAAAGAGTTGTCAATGCGCATCAAATACAGATGGCTCTGAGCACCATCGAGCCTTCCTAGGTCGACATCTACAGACTCTAAGTGAGTGAGTTTGGGGAACACAATTGGCTCCTTCCTCCTAGCGTTAGATGAAAAGCAGACGGACGCACCCCAACTTCATAGTTCCATATTTTCCTCTTTGATTTCGTGAGTATAATCAATTGAGACACAAAACGAAAGGGAAGAAATGCGGTCGAACCAATCACGGCTTGGGTTTAAGTCGAACCAAATCTTTTGCTGTACAATCAATCCAAACTGCAGATGCACTCCGAGCGCCATCAAACCTTGTGTCGGGACTTGAGCGAGTTTGTGGGCACGCTGAAATTAGAATCGGGGGGAAAGAAAAACGAGGATGCAATATAGATGAAGTGGCTTGGGCTCGAGTCAAGCGGGCTTCCTCTTCTGATACACACGCATTGTCCGCCGTTGACAAATGCAGACGCGCTCCGAGCGCTACCAAGCCGTTAAATGGGTCGCAGAACCGAAGGAAAAACTATAATTAGTTGAGGGTGATGAATGGCTTGGGCTCGAGTCGGACGAATGCTTTCTGCTGTGTGAGCAGAAGAGGCATGCAGATGTGCCCCACATGTTAGAATTGGTGTGTCAGCACTTGAAGACATGTATGCGAGTTCATCAGGACTCATGGAAACGAGAAAGAGCGAAAACATACGATCGCTTGGGAAGTGGCACGAGCTCGAGTCGAACGAGCTCCCTCTGATGTATTCTTGACCTCCCGGGCCTGAGATGCAGATGCGCTCCGAGCGCGACCGAGCCTTCATAGCTAGGCATTCCCTGTCTATAAATGAGTGAGCTCGGGGAACACGGATCAGAAGTGAAAGCAAAATGAATGAGCCCGAATGGATACTTGATGTTGGGCCAAAGTAGGCAATGCACGGCACTTGGGGCTCCTTGTCCTCGTTAACCGAAAGAAAAAAGACAGAAGGAAGTGAACGATGGCTTGGACTCGCGTCGAACGAGCTCGGTCTGCGAGTCTGGCATATAATTTGAAGGTGACTCGGCAACGGATTAATCACTGCGTTTAGACCCCCCGTAGACAGACCTCGGGCTACCTTGGTCTACCTTGGTCTACCCTCTGTCTACCCGGGTAGACGTACGTGTACCACAACATGTAGACACATGTTAGTCTACCTCAGTGTACCCCTGTCTACCTCCGGCTACCTAAGGTGGACAGCCTTCAGCGACCTCTGTCTACCTCGGTCTCTCTTGGTACACTGACCCCGTCCAAACGTACACTGCTAATTTGGGCTCACCTCGGCCCTTCCTGTGTCTAGGTGTCTCTCCTTTGCTTTGCACTAATTCTGGACACGCCAGCAGAGTCGAAATCACGGCATCGCCACATGTGTGCGCACACATTGACAGCGGTGGTCATCGGATCAAACAATCACTTCTTCAAGAGGCGAGCGATCTACTGATCCGGCACACAGATCACAACACGTGAACGGTGAAGGCACCCCACCCCCCCAAATTGGGACATAACTCCGAAAGCGACCCCGACTGTTTGTAACGTAACATGTTCCAGTCCACCTCGGCAAGGTTTCATGAATATCATACACTAATATATTAAACTTCCCAACTCTAAGTATTCCCTCAAACTCTTTCTTTTATTCAGTCCACTAGCAGCATCTCGGATTTAGGGCCTGATTTGGCCATGCCACGCGACATCAGTTGTGTGCCGGATCAGTAGATCGCTCGCCCCTTGTTCTTCAACATTCGTGGCAACTCGCTTACAATTTACTGTGTACTTCTCGTCAACCTGGGTTGAAAGTTCAGAGGCAAAACCCAGTGTTGATGTCAGCCGGACTATGTCTGTGTCGGTCTACCTCGGTCCACCTCGGCCCCGGTCCGTGTACCCCCATCTACAGGGTAGACACACGGTAGACTCAGGTGAAGTGGGTATGTGTACTCAACATAGGCTTAGGTAGCCAGACAGGTTGGTCTACCCTGTGTCTACCCGGGTAGACAGACCCTCTGTCTACGGGGGGTCTAAACGCAGTGATTGCAGATGCGCTCCGAGCGCTACCAAACCTTTTCGGTGGCAGACCTGCCTTGCCATAAGCGACTGGCGTGAAAGACGGAAGCACGACCTAGGCAATCCAACAAGGTAACGGGATGTTCACGGAGCGACTCCCGGCGGACGCAGATGCTGGCCAGTATGGATTTGTGGACGTATGACTGTCAATTTTGGCTTGGTGGTTGCCTGGTATCCCAGCACGAATATCCGGGATTGAGGTGCAGGACGAGCCGCACGTGCAGCATGATGAGGCCCATGGAGACGAAGCGCCGCAACAAACCTGCCGGTGTTGCTGGTGACGATCGGAAGAAGGCGGAAGAGGCTGTGCTTGGCTCCGTGATGGCGCATCAAAAACCGACACGTGGGCCGGGCAAGGCAGAGCTCTTCCACTCTCCCTTCTACTCCAATTTTCTGGTCGGTGTTGCTCCCGCTACGATTCTGCATCCGAGTCACGCAGTCCGATGTCGTATCTTGGCACTATGCAGCTCGCCCATTAACTTCGTCCGCCTTCACGAAACACGAGCCAAATCGCCGATAAATTGATAACCGGCTATACTGAATGACTCGCAGCGGGATTCTGCACCCTGGCGACGCTGTCTCTGCCCTTCTGGCGTCTGCTGTGTCCATCTGGGGTATCGTTACTTCGAAGCGCACACGTCCTCTGGTCACGCCTTCGAATCTTCTGGTTTTCCCGCTTCAATGCGCATATTTTCTTTTATTATGCCAACGTGATTTTACCTGTCTCCGCCCGGTATCTGGCCCTTGCGATCATCCTGTTTTCATCTCCTGAGGCGCGTAAGCAGTTGCCACCATCCTGCACACTCCCGCCTCACAACCCCACCTTTATACCGTTATGGTGCCGGCGGCATTCGAATGATGTAATTGGGGGATGTAATTCGCCGGTGAGCGATGCATTCTCTCTCAGGTGCGCTGATTGCTCACTGATATGTCGAGCTCCTCGAGGACGGCAGCATTTCCGAGAACTGCTCGTTCTCCGCATCGAATTTCCGCCTGCTTTCAGGGTATTTGCTGCGTGCGCGTTCTGTGATGTGCGCGTGTATCGATCGCTCCATGGACCCGTGCTGTCTTGCATGAAATCTAATGTATTTCCGAAGACATTTCCCTGCTGTTCCCGCTTATATGCGCCTACCTCTCTAGGCGAATTACGGCTCCGCGTGCACTAAAGCGCGTGCTGATCCCTCTCTGAATCAACACGCCGTGAGCTCCGGAGCCCGGCTGTCGAGTGTCGAAGAGGAACGGAGATGCATGACAGTTAGTTGGTAGGGAAATCTTAACTCGTTTTTTTAACGTGCTGTCCCCGTCTTCAAACTCCAGATATTCGCAAGGTTTCCGAACCAGGAGGCCAGCATTTAACTTGATACGTTGGCTACTCGTCTCAAACTCTGCATATACTCGTCAGGTAATTCAGAATAAAGATTTCTATTCCGCATTCCCCGTAACATGGAACCAAGGGAATTTTTAATCCTTGGACCGAATTTTGACGTCGGAGCTTCCATTGCCATAGCGTGAATGTGAGATATTTCAGGATATATTCCCATATCACTCTTTACCATAGAAATAGTCGAGATCCAGAAAATTATTGGAGCTGATATGTTAACTGCCCCTTTCTCCCCATGCGGGGCACCGGCACGCATGTAGACCCGCACCAGCACAGCACGTTGAGGCACACCTAGCAGGTTGATATTCTTATTCGGATCCAGCAACGCCGCCGCGTCCCCTGGAAAATCGCGCCCGAGATGCCTGTGGCGCCAAATTCGGGCGCGCTCGTGGACGAAATCAAAAATCAGATCCACAGTGACTCTGTCGCATCTATTGCAATTGCGATGACCATGACCCTCGTTTGGGAGTCGTCAATGATATTGAGAATGAATTAATACTGACTCTTTCACTGGCCCAACTGAGATCCGCACGACCACAGCCATGCGCAGGGAATTTAAAGCCAGAAAAGGCCGGGGTTTCCAGCCATATAACTCTCTGGCTCGCGCCATCAAGCGCGTCGACTTGACATCCGGAATCCGATTATGATGGGTTGAGTACGCGACCCGACGTGGGAGTTCAAACTTTGAAGTCGTGAGTTTGACCGGTGTAAGTAGCTGAGGAAAAGCAGAATTCTGGAGGACGTGCAGCGGTTTCTATGGACGATTATGCGACGCTACCACATCATATGACTTTACCCAGCACCGACCGCCTTGGACCTTCCTTGATGCAACATCGAAGTTGACATAAAGTGAGTCTTCAAGATGCATGGATTGTGATTCATAGGAAGGGCGATGGTTTGAATACATTCGTCGCTGACTTCACAGGATACCGTTGCTATTTTCAACTATATTAGGGAAGTGCGTGTGCCCCTAACACCATATTTTGTCCTTTCCAGATGCTACGGAAGTCAGAAACCCACGCAGGATTCGCGCCTCGAGAGGGAGATAATACATCAAGCTTCGGGCTTGCCCTAGGCCCATCTTTTGAACAATTCCCGTCTGACTAGATGTGGCACTCGGTCCCTTCACCGGTCGAGACACATTTTCGACGCTGGTAATCGGTGATATTTGCCGCCGCAGGGGTGGAGGGACGTAGAGTATGAGAAGGCGAGTTTTCTCTACAGTCACTCGTAGAAGACAACGTAGTCCGATTTGTAGCACTCTTTCGGCAGCACGCGGAGGATCTTTAGGCCTGCGTTCTGATAAAGGTTTGGCCGTGTCTCGCAGCAACCTCATCCTTGTTGATCTTGGTTCTCTTTCCCGTTCCCCCGGCACCTCTCATCGACGGAGAGGGAACGGAAATGAGTAGTGACCTTGCCCGATGGCGCCAGGTTAAATTCTCTATGTACAGAGAGCACCATGCGATTCATGGCCAGACCCCTCCGCTCGACCCTACAGCAAGGTAAAGAAAACGGAAGTCGTGAGGAGCAGCGCAGTAGTAGGCGCTATGGCAGCAGCCCCGTTCTTCTTCTTCCCAAACTCAACGTCGACGGCGGACTGCGTGATGCCGACGGGCGTGCTGTTCAGAGCAGCTGTCGCAGCGGGCCAAGTGTCAGACACCCACCCAATGTGCAGTAACAAGATCGAGACGCACCGGCGAAATCGGCGCCACAGCTCGCGGTGATCGATGACGAGTTGAAGGGCGCAATCTTGCTCACGATCTGCGCCGCGGCCTTGGTGCACTCGTTGCATCCCGAGTTGAAAGACGCGGCGGAGATGAGCTGTTTGATTAGGGCGATCGGATCTGTAGCGTTGAAGGACATCGTGCTGCCGGCCTGCGCGAGGTACTGCGTCATGCAGAACGTGTTGTTCGCAGCCGAGCTGTGGGATTGCGTCAATGCTACGTCTAGACCAGGAGGGCGACACACTTCTTGAGGCACATCATGTCGCGCACGGCCGGGTAGTAGAGCTCAAGGGCGGTGGTGACGTTGTCTGAGATCCCGCCGTAGACGTCCGTGATGCCGGTGCATGTGCCTGTCGCGAATTCCACACCTTGGAGCGTGTCGGTGCTGCGCGGCGTCAGCTGTCAGCGACACTGCGCTTGCGATGGAGACGTGCCTGCAGAATCCAACCCCACACATCCCAGTCAGCCAATTGTCGATGGCCCCGACGACGGCTGCGGAAGAGGCATTTTGAGATGCCTGGGCAATGACGTTTTTGAGAGCGTCGGGGGCGAGACACTGGAGGCCTGATACCGTGGAGGACAAGATCTGGTTGACGGTGCTTGCACAGTCGCCGCGAGTCAGACTGGATTTGTTAGCATCGCAGGGCAGCGAGAAAAGTGGAGGAATACACACGAGAGCCCCGCGCGAGGCAGACTAGCAGCGGCCACAGCCGTCAGCCCAGCTGCAGCTGCGAGACCAAAGAAGGCAGAGAGTTTCATCATCATATCGACCAGGATAAACGTTCAGCAAAGAGGTGGACAAGAACAAAGTAAAACAAAACAAAGACGGCGAACAAGAACGATCGAGGGGAACGGAAAAGAAAACGAGGGCGGGCACGAAGGAAGGAAAGGCTGAAAGGCTCTGAACCCTGCGTACGGCATTTATATGAACGAGGACGAGCGCCAATCTGTCGCATTTGCTCAGAAGCGCATTCGGCTGATCGCCGTGACTCACGTTGTCTGGGGTCAATGATGGTGAGCCGCATCCGAACGCCGACAGCAGTGCAGAGGATTTCGGCTAGTTGAGCTCCCTAGAGTTTGAATCATACTGTCGACGTGAAATTGACTTTTTGCCACGATCGGTGGACCGGTGCCAAAAATGGGAGGATTCACTTTGACTGTGTACGAGTTTTATCCAGCACAGCGTAGAAAACTACACCGCCTTGTACCTGGCTTGATGCAACAGCGATTGGAGCGTGGGATGAGGTAATCTATCCATTGCGTGAAGCTGCGCCGGAAACCTCACGGCAGTATCATTATGAAGCGGTTCGGCCTTATGAGTTTCGTTGGATCCCGTCATCGAGATTGATGTAGCCATCTTTAGCCATCTGACTGATACTATCTTGTGCGGGAATATTTCTACAGTGATGTCGTGGATCATATGCGGGAAAAGCGCGCGCGCAGCATTGTATAGGTGATTGGGGCGATTATAATACATTATACAGTCGCAAACCGGGAAGCGCAACACACGTAGAAGAGCAACACTAACACTTTCGGCAATTTTGCCTGTTAATGTTGCCTCAAAACTCGGTGGGAACATAGTAGGGGATCGTCTTAGGTTACCTAGAGAAGGATTTGTCTCAAACGACGGGGTGGAGCGAGAGAAATAGCAAATGTTTGTGCAATCATCAATGCGATCAATTAGGATCAATTGGTCTTCCTTTTTTTCAGCCAGTGAGCCACCCAAAATATGGACTGTCTTCATATCTGAGGGCTTTTTGGGTCCCTCATTACGGCTATATAATTCTCGGATGCAAAATAGCTCCTGCTGGAACTACAATCGGTGGCACTGTAGTGTTGCGCTTCTACGTGTTTGGGCATATTTAGGCTCCCGGAAAGTTTTGCACTCGTTCTCAAGAACGAGAGGGACTATCGCCCAGGAGTAAATTCTGACATAGACTACGCCTCTCGACGACCCGGTTACAAACTTGGACCCAGTGATTTGAATTTGATTTGCGTGAGATATTCAGCGAACAATCAGAGCGTTGCTCTTCCCGGTTTGCGACTGTATTGATATTCGAATTGACAAAAGTCCTGTTGGTCCGGAGAGTCAGGGGAGTGGACTCTAGGACTTAGGTTCCATTCAGGCCGGGCAGAGTTTGCAGCGGCGTCTGATTTCGATGCGCCTCAGAGATGGAAAGCACCCTTGTCGCCGCACCTGGCGCGGAACAGGGAGGAAGGCGAGGCAGAATGTTGTGACCTTGTGTTTCCAATTACAGAACCAGCGAATAGACGCAGCAAGACACAATGGGAGAATTCGAAAATCTAACGCAGACGCATTACCAGCCAGGGAGAAAATCTTGCGCAACATAGTGGTGGTCGGAAGAAAGCGGCAAAAGAGGCTGTGTTGATCGCCGGCGATTGCGCGTCAAACACGTGGACCAGGCCGGTCCCTCTCGCCAGGTCGCCCCCATCCCCTCCACCTCGAATTTAATCCAAGGAAGTCTTGTTGGAATCGTGCGTTGGACAAAACTGGAATCATATAATAAAGTATTTCCCTGTACGTGCTTTCAATCAACTGGACTTGACCGCGGCCTACACCGGGGGCAAAAGCCGACGCACCTGGATTCCAGGTGCGTCTGAGGCATCTGCTCCGCAGCAAAACGGTCCAGAAATCGCTGAGAAATCGCTGTCGTTTAAAATATATAAGGTGGGGTTTGGCAAATGCACATGTTTTGAATCCCATCATAAATATGGTATGGATTGAAAGCCCTCCCGAACCCCTCTCGAATGCACCCGGAATCAACCAATTCCGTACAGAAATGAGTGCGCAGCGTCGGCGGCAAAGTGCTGGATCAAATTGATACTTTTTACAAAAAATTGCCTAGTACCATTAGATCTGCAAACAGCTGTAAGCTCCACAGATATTTTGATTGAGCCTGGTGCTGAAATCAAGAATCAAATAAAATCGAAGGGATAGAATACGACACCTAATCGCCCAATTATTGCCGCTTGATGTGGCATCAACACGATTGCCTTGCCGAATATCTGCGTGCGAAAACAATGAAGATCAAATACAGTAATAGTAACGAGAGACCTACTTCAGGAATGTATCCAAGACATGGGATTCGGAGCCTGTGAACGCACGATTATGAGATCGTGCATTTCTCAAGATTGGTCGCAACTTTGAGCAGGAACGAGAGGAATGATAAAAGCTGCGGCAAATTCAAAATTAGCTTAACGAGCGGGAGCTCGGGCGAGCAAGACAGCCCTTGTGAAGAGCATCGAAATCAGCTCACTTGTCAGTGCCGGTTTCATGTGAGGGGAATATAGACAGACGCTTGCGAAGGTACCATAGGGGATTTTGAGTCATGCAAATGTCCACGATGAGATTTAGATTTGAATGTGATTATGAGGCGCACATACCGCACATACAGTGATGAAATTTTATACGTGGCGAGCGCCGGGATGAAATCAGGAATCGGATTGCAGATATAGTCGTCACAAAGAGAACGCGGCAGGATAATCCTCCTGCGAAGAGAAATGCCTGGGGCAACGAATGAGTACAAGAGGGACACGTCGATGATAAATCCAAGTTCTGGTGAAAGGCAATGCGACGCGCGCATTTCCAGACGGAGCCGGTCTCCACTTCCACGCCCTAGCCCACGACACGTCGAGCGATCTGCGCGGAGGAGAAAAAGAAGCAAGTCCCAGCCGAAAAGTGCTTCACCCCACGAGGTGGTACATGCGAGCCCTGAGACGCAAAGCACATAGTACTCGAGGAACACAGGGCGGAAGGACATGGCGGAAGGATGCACACGCAAGGGGACGGCCGAAGGACGCGGGTGTGCGATCCGCGGGTGGAGGGGATGGGAGACTCACTGCTGCTTCTCGTGTGTCACGCAGCGCCATGAATAGAAACTGCCTGCACGTACCGCTTGCCAAGCCATGGTCCTCTATACGGAGACGCGGACGGAGAGAGTCGTGAGCTCGTGGGACGGACACGGAGAGGATATCAGGTACGGACGCCGCGCGGGTGAGACATTGCGCTCAGGATGCGAGCGGTACGTCGAGCACGCATGGTGGGGTTGCGGGCGGGCACGAGTAAGCAAGCGGGAGACGTCGAGCGGACTCTGTCTGGGTTACAGGCTCATTGTCGCTGTGTCGGACGGACTACGACAAGATTGCAGTAAAATTGATGGCCCATGGGAGGCAAATGAAGGCAGCGTGATGCGGTAGAGCGGAATGAGCGATATCGCATTGGATTTGGAGACCTTGAGGGCGAATCGAGCACGAACCAGCGCAGAACCTTAAGGCGGGGATTCGGGAATCGATGGGACCAGAGCTGTGCCGTATGCGCAGGACTAGGGTTGCATCTGATATTGGGTTGAAATGGGTTCTGGCCGTGTCAACGGTGAGCTCCAGAAGAACCGCAGCAGGGCGCAGCAACCAGTGAAGAAATTGGAGGTGGAAGCAAGAAGAGGAACCGGCCCGGTACATACACGTGTTTGATGCGCCATCACTGGGGCCTCTTCCTTCCTTCCACCACTTTACCACTAAGTTCTTGTATCCAACTCGCATGCACCGCACTTCTGGGCGGTATCAGGCGCAGTGAAATCTGAATCCACCGCCTAGCTAGACGGTTTACGTTATCCGTATTCAAAGCCCGGGATCTCAAATGATTCAAATCCCGACTACTTATATCGACCAGATTCGTGCGATCCAGGCTGTTCCACTACATTGTATATTTTTTGTCTGGGGGCGCCGCGCCATTCGGGCTAAAAAGCACCGAGCTTCTAGGCTTTGCCCGCCGGTGGTGCTTGCAAGATTCTTTACCTGCGTTTTCTCGATTAACATTATTACAAAACGGGGCGGCAGGAGCACTCCTACATATAGATCGGTTATGCAATATCGTCGTGTCTGGCGATAATCCCGCGCTCCGTGTCGCAGTCGATGATCCCGTAAATGTATTCACTCCCAGGTCGGTATCAATGCCGTGAATGCGATTCATTCCGGCGGACGCTCGCCTTCCTCAATCATACTACTTACCCGCTCTGGTATGCGGGTGTCATAATCCATCATCAACTGATCAACCTGCATCCATTGTAAGTCCCGCTTTCATATTGCTGGCATACCCGCGATGAAGCGCCCATCTGACCGTGAAATATCAAACACCCTCGGATACAATTTCTTTGCACGGTTATCATTTCGTCCAGGTGGCTCGTCTTCCGAAGAACGTAAGTCGCCGGTTCGTATAAAGACGCAGGCATTGATTTTCTGATCCCCCATCCATTTTCCCTCTATAATCAACCTCGATGCTTTCCTTGATGACACCGGTTCTGCTGATCGCTTTGCTCGTGGGCACCGTGCGCGCCGAGACGCACACCATCGAGTTCTTCAACGAGTGCGTTCTCCTTTATTCAACAACGACAGTCACTGACATGGGGCCGCAGCTGTGGCTTGGGCACAGTAAGGATGATCCAATTTATCCCAGCATCAATGGTTTGAGTCCCCTCGATGTAACAGCCCACTTTCATCCTAGGCGGAAATGTTCTGTCGACTGGAGGTGAGCTACATGACCATCTCCATAATTGTCGTCTCATCCGGGCGATCTGATAGGAGGTAAAGATCGCACAGCACTCTCCTGCAACATGAATTGAATAAAAATCTACCCCACTAAGCATTCACGATCAATGGCCCGCTGATCAACGGCATCGCGTACCTGCAGACCGGTAACATTGCCGTTTACCGTGTTGCGATGATATATATAACTGATGCCGGGACAGGCGCGTGCGGGTTCAACGGCGAGGGATGCACCACCGTTCAAGCCAACCTCACCAACGGCATGTCCTGTGCGGAAGTCTCTTTGGTCCCGCCGTCAGTCTTTCTTTCAAATTTATACCGTTGATGCCGAGACTGAAATGGTGATTTCAGCCACGCATTCTCCGTCTCAACCGGCTTTGGGTATATCTCCTTCCATCGTCATAATATTCTGTGCCCTGGCTGAGGACATTCTCCGCAGATTCTTTGACGGCTGCGATGGGCTGGGCCAGGATTGTGAGAATATGGCCCTTGCGGTACAAAACTGATTTCTGAACATATTTATTCTACAGGCCCTTCTCCCAACTGTGTCCCTCCTTTCCAAGGCCAGCTCCCCGGCCAGCAGGACGACGTCTGCTGCTCTGCAGCGAATGTGAATCTCGTGGTAATATTAATATATCCCCTTCCCAATATCTGCGGCAGGATCACTGATATTCGTTAGATCACATTCTGTGACTGAAATGCATGCATGGGACAGGGGCGCAATGCTTGGGTGCGATTCGGTACTTTCCTCCTTGCAGGGTAGTTCTCCAGACTATTTCTCGCTCAATCTATGCTTGGACCGAACGTTGATGCCTATATTCAGAAATTGATATTCTCGCTTGCTAGCTCCCAAATGTCCTTCTCAATTGTTACGACTTTTTTTTCTCTCGACCGGTACCCTCCAGCTCTTCGTCTCCAGGAATTGGGTTCTTCTAGAACACAGAGGCTGTGAAATATTTTGTTTAGCCGTGTGCTCATTATCCGACCAGATCAATCGCCGCAGGTTTCACCACAAATGATGACACAACACTGCATGGTACATACTACAGTGACAAAGTCAGAAACACACTCAAATGTCTGTGCTCATAGAATTGACTCAAAAAAACAATGTTGATTCAAGGAATCAAACATAGCATTATGTAATGCATATATTTCGTGCTGGCCTCGCAACGGCCAAAGATGTTCTCCAAGGATATACAAAAGAGGGGATGAGAGTTGAGGATTATTCCAGTCTCAATACTTGGGGTGTGGGGCCGTGGCGGTGCCCGGCAGGAACTTCGTACTTATTTTCTACTGCCCCGCGCAAAGATGACGCACCGAATCACCGAATCGTGGTTCGTGTTGAAGGTTCCCGGCTGTCCCTCGGTCTTCCAAGCCGATGTTCCGTTCGTATCGTATGCGTGCATCGCATCCAAGTCGCGTCTACTTGTAACTTGATAGCACCGCCATGTCGTGTGCACTGCCCGCACGAGCCGAAAACCCAACTCTTGTAGACTTGTAGAGAATACAGTAGTAAGTATAAGTCCTCAGTCGCACACAGATGTGGGTAAGACTCTGGTATATTACCTGTAGAGAATACAGTAGTAAGTATAAGTAAGTCTACAGGTCGAGTAAGTAAAGGTAAGAAGCATAAATAGAATAGATGAACGCACCCTCAGTCGCACACAGATGTGGGTAAGACTGAGGGCCGTCGTTTAGGAGCCGCAGCCTTTATAGGTTGCGGCCATGATCGTAAGTGAAATATATAAATAGATGAAAATAGAAACGGTCCATAAAGAGCGATGAACGCCAACGTCCACGAAAGGAAACACCTCTCGTCAACAAGACTCTAGATCATGTAGTAGCGGACATAGACAATCTCTTGTTTTGAATTGAGTGTGCCGAGGAAGTTGGTAGAGGCAACTCAGGCGAGTACAAGGAAGACACATCGTGGCAGCAGAGTCGGAGGGAGAGTGCCGTCACGCACATGCATCACGGCAAGTCATCACGAGCTGTGTTGTCACCCGGTCTGGAATACCCGAAATACCTGCTGCCCGGTGAGGGTGGTCTGGATGAAGGTAACTGCACTTTTTTGCAGGAGAAGTTATTGAACGGTTGAAGCCGAACATTTGAAAAATCAGAAAATGTTACCCGACGCTCCGTTTGCTCCGGCTCGATCCGACTGTTTGGAATCGTAGAAAGTCCCTCTTCAACTTGAACCTAAAGGTTCAGCGCCCGCCTCGAAGAGGCCCAATCCTCAGTCATCTATTTACATGGCTTACACCAATGACCAACTGATTGACGGACAGCGGGATTTTATATCCGTTACATCAAGACACCGCTTGTTGTCAACCTTCGGTTGACTCCTCGCGGCCTCATGGACAGATTACATCTTACCATACTGTAGTATGTCATTGGTATCAGACGATAAAAATTGTTCTCGTTTTTCTACCCTAACTGGCCGAATATCGAATGAGGAAGATGAACAAATGCCCGCAGCTTTCGTGACAATATTCAGTATGATGCTACAATTCTTTCGTACCTCTGGGGGTTCCTGAAACTCTGCCTTCATCTCGTCTTCTCCGTTGCCAGGCTTGCGGAATCCATAGCTACATTTTTTGTTTTGTTTATGAATCCCTGCTTCCCTCTTGCATCCTCCTTTCATTCTGCTGGTTACTGATGTCTTATGAATTGACTTCATTGCAAGCTGGCTGATAGTTGATGAGCCCAAACCGATTTTGTGGGAATTCTGGCTTGTCACGCCAGTGCCAGCCGCAAGCCATCTTGCCGACCACATATTCAACCCGTTCATCGTTCTGATTTATTTTTGCCTGGACCTGAGTCTCAATGTGCTAGGGTTGAAGATCTCGACATTTATAAATGGAAAGGTAACAGTTGGGTGGAGAATCGGCCATTTGGGTGCAGAAGTGGAGCAAATGACATCATCCACGGCTCGACCTGAGTTTGTCCAGAGACAAAGGTGGCCAGCAGCCAATCAGGTTATGTGGTCAGAGACAAACCACTGTGAATTCATATATAGATGCACTTCAAATAAAAATAGATTTTGTTGGATAAGATCTGTCCTCATATGTGTAATATAAAATTACTGCAAGTGTTGTTCCCTTCTTCGAATTCTAGGCTTCTAGAGCAGAAATACAGTGGGAAATATACTGGTGTAAATAGTTCTAGGCTTGACACTACAGCTGGCAAACAAGCAAATCAAGTCTCAATCTTGTGCACTGTTACTATCTTGACAACACTGTGCTTCCTCTCCAAGTTGCATGTCTTCCACAGGGAGGAACAATGGTAGAAGCTCATGAGCTTTGCTTATAATGGGGCACCAGTGATGCAGAGGACTATAGTATTAATGCACAGGAATCCTGGGTGTATGCAGAGGTATAACACAAGTGATTGAATCATGGTGATGATGTGGTCATCGATAAAGGTTGGTGGGGATTGCTAAATGACTGAATGCCTAAGGACCTGTCAAAGACTGCAACAGACAGAGGACACTTGGAAGTGGGCAACAAAAAAAATAATGCCCATAGCAGGTGATGTAAGTTGGAGTTGTGTTAAGGAATGACACAGCATAAGTTAGGTCAGACATAAGATATCAGATGAGCTGTATAGATACAGAGGAGAGCCTTACCATAATGCAGAAAAGACTAATTTCGGGCACTTTTTCATGAAACAGTAGAAAAAATCTTTGGAAAGTTTACATCGAGCTGCACCTTGAATCCTAGGATTAAATATTATCCTTGTTCTCAACACCTATGCAAGTTTTGTGTAAACACTAAGTTTAATTTCACAAAACCCTCAATTCCAGCTGGCCATGTATTATGTCTTTCTGTGTCTCTGGGACTGGAATTCAACATGTGCAATTGTTACCTGCATGAGCAAAAAACTGGCACAGACAAATGGATTTCCCATTAGAATTATATAGATTCTCATCATGAAAGAGCATCACCATAGAAATGTGTGAGCTGGAATTATAGAGAGGGAGACTCAGTGAGAGCAGGAGACCGAAGCGATCAGTTTGGCACGTGAGATGCCACAAATTGGCATGATCGTACTGTCTGAAGATGCTGCAAACCTTGAGCAGATATCCCGCCATCATGAAGATCTAGGCAGCAGTGTCGAATTGGGTTCAACACACATAAAATTGGATCAGTGTGGAAGTAGGATACAAATTTTCAAAGATGCCAGGAAGTTGTAGACGACTTGTGGGGTTCGAACGACTGACCTTGGGATTACCTAAAATGTACAGCCATTATTTATTCACGAAAATCGTAATGAAAGTGCTAAAAAAGGCTTCAACACAGCCACTAATGAGCCTTGTAACGTTCGTTGGAACAAGTAAAATAAAGTGAACTCAAAATCCTCATTGGCGTTTATAAAATGGACAATCACTTATTACATAAGTACTCGTAACAGAGGTTGCTCCCACTTGTGCCACAGTGGCACAACTGCATGCGAGCTAGCCGACGAGTGTGACTGTGACTGTGTCACACTTGGTTGATCCCCTTCACTACCCACATCCATCCATTTATGTAAATCTACTTAATTACTCTTCATGTCCGACGAACCTTCCACCGTTTACGTATGGAATGAATTCCTTGAAGAATATGGGTCATACATACAACTTCATTTGAGGTGCACATAAATTGTTTACTGTATTTTTTTATTCAATTCCACAGGGGGGTGACACGTGACACCGGGAACATATTCGACATGTTGACCCGCCAAAAAATATTGACACTATCCTAAAATGATACAGGGACATTATAGAGTCATTTGGAATTTTCTGCAGGAGCAGGGAAGCCAGCCAGATGCTGATTTAAATCAATTACCATGCGAATGGTTCTCCCAGTGATTTTGTGAAACTCTATTGAGTCTAGGCTTAGATGAAGCTAAAATTTGAGAATACACAATAGATGTGACCAGTTTCAATACAGGGATGCAACAGAGATTTACTGGGGATTCTTGGGACATTTGACAATTTTGTGAACCACCGGACCAATTCGAAAACTACCCCTGTGATGCATGACTGTCGAATTGAATTTAAAAAAACAGTAGTGGAACCTTTAGGGCTCTAGCGATTCAAGCTCCCGCAAATATTTATAGTTGGGTATTCCGTGAGTGAGCCTCCGGTGAATGATGGGTGAATGTTAAATCCTAGCAGCCCGAATGGTGTATGGGGCCTCTGCACAGGAGGCTTGCTAAGCTGTAGAACATCTTACAGCTGCAAGACTCCTTTACTTCTGCGAGTGTCTCCTGAACTTGAAGCGTGCAGAGGTGTGCTACTAAAAGGTAGTTAGTTAATATGTGCAGTAATATAAGCCTTATCGCGTCAAGCCTAGGGGTTCAGGGACTGGTAAGACAGTCTAAGTGAACTATTCAAGGCGTAGGACGGGATAGAGTTGTAAGAGTGCTTCTTATTTGGGCTCAGCCCGGACTCGTACTACAACATTAGGTAATACTTGGTACAACTTGGTACATAAGAAGCGTGCACTAACAAGATCGTAAGGATTCAGAAAAATAGAAATAATAGTACAACTGCCGGTTGAACGGCGGTGGCCCTTAGGGTTACATATGGGCCGTTACAGAACCATGCAACACATCTGCATGGAAGCCAGAGAATGTTCACAATGCTATTTCGAAAAACAGGGAAGACAAGGGACTGTGTGGCGGGAGTAAGACAATCTGTATCTAATCAGAGGGAAGGTTGATGGGCATGGGTTTGAAGCAGCTCCGGATCATCCTCAATGCTTCTCCCCTGCAGACCTACGTCTGGCATGGATGGTGGACTGAGTGCTTTTAGCTGAAGTAACTGATCCCTTGAGTGTTCAGCAGAATGAAATTCTGCTGCAGAGAGTTTGGCATCTACTCGAGAAACATCCTCTACTTGTGACGACCACTGGAACAAAGTTCTCGCTTTCTTCCAAACTTCTGTGGCCATGGTGGTCTGTCCTTGGTGCTCAAGAATGCCAGCAATCCGGACCATGCAGTCAGCTTTGCAGCGATGCACATCCATGAACGTGAAGCCATCCAGTGCGATCTTAAAGAGTGTCAGAGCGGTTTCTTCATCGTGCTCGGCGACGAAAATATCGCCCAGGCACCGGAGTGATTTCATGGTATCCAGGAGGTTTTTAGTTTTCAATGCTAACCCGAGATATAGCACTGCCCAGTTCAAGATAGTGAGGCAATCATCCATCCCATGTCCCAAGTCTGCCAGCCTTTCCATGCAAAACATCACAGTTTGATCCGCAGGATTCTTGAGTGCTACCAAACACCCTATGAGTATCTTCCTGGCTGTCGGACCATTCTTTTGGGCAAGATATAGGTCAGCAGATACCATATCACAATCCAAAAGGCCAACAGGGGAATGAAGTGCATTGAACTCCGCTCTGGCTTTGTCCACACTGGCAATGACCAAGTTTTGATCAGATCTTGTGGCAATATCAATCAAGGCGAGATTCAGGTAAGCATAGGCTCTGTCGCTATTAGGTGTAGGATTTGCTGCGAAGGAGTTCACAATGGATAAGTTGATGCTTCGCGCTGCTATGTACTCTGTCTTCAGGAGATGTATTTCTGCCTGATGGTTTTTGACAGTTTCAGCTGTGGACCCTCCTTGCAACCCACAAGCCTCCAATATTTTCTGGGCTTTGGAACATAGAATTCCTGCCTGTGCGAAGTCGCCAAGAGAATAGCAAGATCTGACTTCGATCAGGATAGCTTGAGCCTGGCCGTGCATATCATACCCAAGCTCGAGATATTCTTGAGCTTTTTGAGAATTCACCCTTGCGTCCAGGTGGTTTCCGGACTGAGACATATTGTTTGCAATTAACCGCCAGGAGTGACCAATTCTGCTGAAGTCCTGCATGTTGTTGAGTGACAGCACTGCTTTTTGATACTCCAGTGCCTTTCTCGGATCATTGACAATATTTTGATAATAAAGCCCAAGTGCATAGTACCATTCCGCTGTAAAACCATCAGACCCACCATCTTGAACGTTAATATAAGTTTTACCTCGTTCTACTTCAGGTGCAGTCTCAAAAATGTGATTCCCGTAGTTGATTTTTTCGTCGACATTTGAGATCGGAGAATATTGAGCGGAATAGAAGACCTCAACAAGATAGAACCTATAGATGTAATCATCTTTCCAATCTCCAATGATCTTTTCCACATCGAGCATAAGAGGTGAAGGACCTCGGTTTGTGATTCTAGAGAGGCTGTTAAGCAATACAGTGCTCTTGATGATTTTTATGACATCTGGGCACTCCCTTCCTAGAGAATCGGAGAGGATACTGCTGATGTTCCCGAGGATAGACGAAGTTTTGGCATGTGATCCCAGGTTTGTCGCATTGAATGTGATTTGAAGGTCCAACATAGTATGAATATGTTGACGGAAAGCAAACTTCATTGCATCAGATGGAGGGACAATACGAGTGATAAATTCTCGGATTGGAACAAGGACCTTGATTCGGTGAGTGTTGTCGATGTATGCCAACGACGTCTGAATAAGTGTCATTTTGGCACTTAGAATATTAGAGATGGGAAGTCGGCTCTGAATAAGTTCTGCATCAGAAACCCCATCGGGAAGTATCGAGAGGAGGCTAAGCAGATTTTGAGCATCTGTTGTCATGCGAGGGCTCTCGAAGGACAAAAGAATCGATATATGCAGGCTGGATCTGGTGTCATAGCCATCAGAGAGAAGATCAGTGCTCTCAGTCTTCCATCGGGCTAGAATGGTATCACAGCTTTCATAGCTTGCAACACTGGCCATCAGACTGACAGCGAGTGGGAGGTTTCCTGTTAGGCTGAGAAGTGTTTTAACTTGGTCTTCATCATGGAAGCCCCCAGCGATGTCGGTGAAAATTTGGTGTGCTTCGAATTCCGAGAGAGGTTTCAAAGGACCGAGGAAAGGACGGGACCATTTAATCTTCCCAGGCCTCTCAGTTCCTCGCATCGTTATCTGGAACTTTTGAGTTCCAAGGAGACAATCTCAAGCTTTGCACTCACAACTATGGCCAAATGAGGCATATCCGTGAGAAGAGACAAGAAGTCTTCGACTTCGGACCGCGTCCCACTTGGTTCCCATGGGGTTTCGAAGTTGTCCAAAATCAACAAAGCAGGAGGATTGGTCATGAAGTGATGAACAATTCTCCTCGTCGTCTGAGAGCCCATCTCCAACCCAATGTGTGAGGCCACAATAGAGCTAAGCTCGGAACAGTTACCAGCAGAGTGGCAAGATACAAAATACCGGTGGGAGTATTTGGTTGTGATATCCGTCTGGTGCAGGGCCGCCAAAGCGAGACTGGTTTTCCCCATTCCACCGGTTCCTAGGATGGCTATTCGAACACAGTCTCCAGCCAACATATTGACCACATCATGTAGCTCGGAGTCGCGACCATGGAAAATCTGTGGTGGTGCAGGAATCATCGACAGGGATCCTGTGCTGCAAGAGGGTGAGAACATCATAACAAATTCATCATTGTGCAAACCAACCTCTCTGCCGAGCTTGATAATGTTCCAGTTACCTAGACTAGTTTGAGCTCGGGTCTGAATGTGTGAGAGGTCTACTCACCGAGGACGCGTATTCTGAATTCGTCAGTGCTAGCGAAGCAGAAAGCAGTTCTAAAAGCTCCTTGTGGCGGTCTTCTGCAACTCTATTCATCCGATCCAGCCGGGACCCGGCATGGGCTCGGAGGAGGACCTGCTTCAATTGTTGAGCTCGTCGTTACCGTAACATAATTCAAGCTCAACTCGGAAGGTTTCCAGGCTGCTCTGAAGGTCCAATTTGCAAGCTTCGAACTTGGAGGTATTCGTAACCTGTCTGAACAATTGTTTGATTTTCCCCATCCCCTGTTCGACCTTGATGGATGCGAGAAACTGCTGAAGAATTCTATGTACAATGTTACTCATAGTTGAGTAAGAAAAGCGCGCCACTGACTCGGTGAACCGTCCAATCTCATACAACACTGCATGCGAGAGTCCTCCGCTGTTTTCTGATGTCGCATGCAGGCTGATAATAGCACACAGAATCTCGTGAATTTGCTCTACCGTCGAAGTCCAGGCCTCCCTGTTGGATCTCACGGACTATTCATGTGTCAGCATACGCAGTAGGATTGATAACCCCCATTCACCTCAACACAGCCCAGAATTGCCAAGCTCAGAGAGGCGGTCGACGACAGAAATGGGATCTGTGCTACATCCGAAATTTCTTTTGCAGTAGAAGCCGCAAGCTTGGTGTATTCGATGACATTATCGAGCTGTGTGGGGGACTGCATCGTTGACGTGGGGGATAGCTCACAGGGAGAAGTGTTATATATACAGCCAGATACAGTCAGGCCCATGGAAGCGTTTCCTGTAACCTGTCAAACCATATCTGTCAGATACGAAGCAAGAGAAATGATGCTATCTCAACTCAATCTCGAGCAGTTGCCAACGGAATCACGCAAACAAAAAAGCTACGCCGATTGATGTGATAATATGCTGGCAGAGAATGACACAACCCAACCCGACGATCCATGAACCTACAACAGAATGACACCAAAGACAGACGTGGGTGAAGAAGTACGAGTCCGACAGCTCAGGGGAGAGGTCCAGGAACATAGAAGAGGAAGTCCGTCAGACCTTATATAGCTTGACAGAGGGAACGGGATGAGAGCAACATCGCAGCAGAAAATAGTGTTTGCACCTACCTCGTCCGACTCATCGCCTGGAACAGTAGAGCGTTAACGTGAACCATGTCGCCGCACCCTGTCCACCTGTTTCACAGCCGGAGTTGGACATAACCGCTCCATATTTAGCTGTGAGAATCCCGTTCGGAAGCCGGGTTCTGGCTTAGTTCCGGTGCAGATCAGGGAAACTGCCGGGCGGGGGTTCAGCGGGCTGATAGCCGCGGGTTCGGCTAGGTGTTAGCAGCCGAAGGCTGTCTGGCTATGTATAGCCTAGATCGCCTAGCCAGGGACCAGGGTCGCCTGATTAGGTGTTATGAGGTCATCGCGAGGCCGCATTGCCGCCCTGCGGCTAGCCCTCGGCTAGCCCACCCGCCGAACTCGCCAAGCCCGCTACGGCGCTACCTGACGCTAGACGGGCAGCCCTAGCCGCACGTGGACTAGACCGGCTAGCCGGCATCTAACGGCATCTAGACGGCACCTCCGGCTATCTTTGTCTAGGCAGTGCTGTGGCTATCCACTCCTGAACGCAGTGACTACTCTTGGTATAGTGCTGTACAGGCGTGAACGTAGGCAACGTAACGCGTAACGGGAGGGTCAAAATTGTTGCCTAAATCCCAGGTAGTAACGCGTAACGGAGCCTTCGTTACTAAGCTCAGACCTGTTTTTTAAAATCGATTTTTCTGGCTCAAACCGGGTCCAAAAATCACCAAAAAATTCTCTACTACTTTCTACATTGTGCCGAATCCTTCATTCGCTAAATTACCCTTGCTCCAAGCAACACCGTTATCATTATAAGCCCAAATATTCTCAGTATCTCCGCCTGCCCTCAGTTAGCCGTCGATGCCTGCAGTCACTGTACTAGATGAGACACAGAAACTAGAGGTTGCTGGAAGATCTGCTGCAACAATGTCAAGGTCAACTGCATCTTTAATAATGTGTTGCAGGGGCACTTCCGTGTCGTCCTCTGGACCAGCTACCAAGTCATGGTCATCGGGAAGCAGTGCAATGGCCTCTGCCTCTGCTTGGATGGCGGCCGCCACAGTTTCATCATCAATCTCCAGAACCTTCCCAATCTTGTCTTCGATTTCTTGACGGAAATCCGGGTTTTTGGCAAGATATTGCCGGTACGCCGCCTTTGTTTTCTTGGAGGTAAGGCATTCGGCCCCGAGATTGAACTCGCCAACGGCACATTTTTCCCAGGCCTATCATGATTAGGATCAGGAAAGATTGTCAAGAAGGAGGGTATGAACGTACACGCTGAATTAAATCCCGACCAGGGATGGTTTCTGCCCAGTTGACAGTTGTACAAGTCGACAATGGGTTGCACAGAGGCATCCCGGAGAACCGGAACAGATGTCGAGAATTTTACCTGCTCCGGAGTAAGTCCATTCTTTAGCTGTTTGGTGTGTGCAGCGACCATCCAGTCCAAGGCCGACTGCTTGAGATGGTGCTTGAAGACCCGTTGTAGGCCGACATCAGCAGGCTGGAAGATAGGTGTGCCTAGCGCAAACAAGAGTTAAAACTTGAATGGTGACATGCTAGCGCGACAATCACTTACATTTGGCAGGTACAAAAATGAGAAATAAAAATGAGAAATATATTGGGATATTTGTGGTGTACGAGGGTGCGGAATTCAAGGCCGATATCACTGCATTCAGCAGGCCAGTCGCCACAGTGCGGCCTCGGCAGATATAGCCGTGGACATGCGGCTAACCGGCTTAATCACACCTCCATCAACCTCCACAGCCCTGGGAAGCCTTCAGGGTCTGGCAAGGTCTGGCGAGGGCATGCGGCGGCAGTCTGCCGAGCTTTGAACGCCCGGCTACCCACGCTATGGCTATGCGAGCTAGCCATCAGCTCGCATCAGCTAGACGGTTGCGCCTAGATGGCCATAGCTACATAAATAGCCAAACCTAAGCTATAGATAGCCACAGCTCGCATCAGCTACATAGGGCCCCGGCTATCAACCGCCTGAATGCAGTGTATGGACAGGATAGACATCGATGTAAAGAATTGCCTTCTGGTCATCCTCGAGGGAAAGAATCTCGATTTGGGTGCGAATGTATGGTTCGAGAATATCTTTCATCCACTCGTCCATTGTTTTAAAGGTGCTAAAATGACTTGTCTTTTTCTTGCTTTTTGCGAATGCAAAATGAAAACCGAGAGCTTTAGCTTCAGCCATGCCGGTGGCATCGTCTGCTGGAAGAGATCGCTTCGATGCACCAGACCATATTTGTTGGAAAGGGAGGATATTCCCTGAAGGTGTGCTTGCAACGGCGAGAGTGTAAGCCCTCTTTTCGTCGCGACCATATATGTCAACCTGTCGAGTACCTTTCTCGTCGTAGGTCTTGTTGTTTGCAATCAAGAGAAGGACACCCGTTTGATCCATATTGACGATAAGCGATGGTGGGATATCATAGTAGTTGATTAAGTGGACAAGCCGGAAGAATACCTTCTCGCAGAGTGCGGGAGCATCATCTGGGACATGTGATGCAGCGTGAGTTCCATGTCGAACAGACCAATTCATAACACTCTGTAAAAACCCGCCGGTGTACGTCTCGCTGCATTTGAATGTCTCGAGCAGCTGTGGCTGCTGTTCCCGAATCATTGTGAGGATGATTGACCTCGCCATGAGGCGTCCGACACAAATGCCAGATGCCCGAAGGCCAGTCAATTTGGTCTTGATCGCTTCTACGAGGGCAGGGTACGGTGTCAGAACACCCACACGCCCAGTCCCAGTGAGCCGGTGACGACGCTCCACATGTTTCTTGGTTTTGGTGGACCAATGCTTCCCCGCTTTTGACATCCACTTGGACACAGTTCCCTTATACAGGCGCCCATACACTGATGAGTTTCGTCGCTGGAGGATCTGGACAATCATTGATGGCGACTAACCGACTCGCGGTGCCAGATCATCAATTGGATTCCATAGGAACGGATGGAACCAATTGACACGTTCATGTCTTTTCTGGATTACCCCCTTCTTCTCGCCGGTGCGCCTCTTTTTCCATGCCATCCCACCAGGTCGAGAGAGCTCAGCAACATTCAGATCACTGCTTTTTGTCGTAGGCGCTGCGACGCTGAGGAGCTTCTTCTTAATCTTCTTTGTATTGCTCTGAAGCTTTTTGCGATCACGGAATCTCTGCTGGCGCTCTCGATTCAACTCTGCCGTGTGTGCAGCGGTACGAATCTTTGCCTGCTTTTGTCTCTCTGCGGCAGCCTGCATCTTTTCCCTCTTTGCATCCAGATGTTTTTTCCTCTGTGCGGCCGCCTCTTTGGGATCAAGTTTTTTGCACCCGAGCTGGAACAGAGTGGCTTGGCGTTGTGGAACGGACCGAATGGTAGCAGTGGGCTGCGTGGCGGTGGCGGGTGTGCGCTGATCGATGGGGGAAGATGTGGTGCAGAGAGGTTGCATGTCGGATGCATGCTCATCATCTGATGATTCAACGCTGATATATTTCTTTTTTTGAGGCCTGCTTTCCTGCTGCTCCTCATCTGAGTCTGCCAAGAGCCTATGAATCCAGTGTCAACCTTTTCTTCCCCATTTACAATGGTCGTGCACGAGAAACTAACCGTTTTGGTGGCGGAATCTTGGCACCGGAATCTTTTGCCGCCGTGATGAGCCGCTCGACCCAACAGATTTGGTGGGACCGCGCATCTGGGAGCGTCATCTCTTTAACAGTTTTCTTAAGGAAAATTTCCAGTGCCAAGACACGCTTTCCACGCTCCGTGAAGACCAGTGTACTGTCACGGAGTTTGTGTGTTTGAAAAGCAAGTTCTAGAGCACGGTTAAATGCATATGCCCCTCCCTCTTCTTTGACATCGTCTGGATCCAGTTTGAAGTGGTAGGTGGATTCTGCAGGATCAAGCGGAAGCGAGGATGGTAGACTTTTTAAGAGACTAGTAAGGTGGTTAATGCGCGTGTTCATTTCTCTTGGAATGCCGACGGGCAAGCTGGGCCCGAAGGGTTTTTGTCGGCGGGACATTGTAGCTCTCGTTGAAGGCTCACAAAGAGAAAAAGCCGCAGTATATTAAAATAAATGCCATCGCGACACAGGAACAATGTAAAAAGCTAATCACACATTGGCGGGTTTGCGCCGAAAAAAGCCACCAAGGTTGCCTAAATTGATGAACATAACACATAACGCGGCTGCGGTTGCTACCTCAGGACCTGTTTCAGAACGTAACGCACCCTCGGCGGCTGCCTACGTTCACGCCTGTACAGTACCAAGCAAAAGACGTGCCTAGCCTGATTCTGATTTGGGATTTCAGGGTTTTGATGATCTTCTGTGGCTTGTATGAAAGATGGATTTGAATTTTGAGTTTGAATTTCGATATGGTGAGATGGGTGCGTTTAAAGTTAACGGGCGTCGCAGGATGCAGTCTACCATTTCTTGTCGAAAGATGTACATAGCAGACTTTGCGGCTCGAAAGCTCCAGATTTTGCGGGTTGAAAGATGTATGTGCATGGATTTGTTGAGTGGGGGCTGTGTACATTTGCCGGTCGCGTGCTGATGATTTCGATCCAGGTCCGAACCTAGTCGTCGTCGTCGTAGTAGTAGTAGTAATAGTAGGAGCAATTTTCAAAGCCGAAACAACACCTCCGTAGTAGTCCTTATCAACATTTTCGCAAGTCAGTTGTGTTCCCGATTTGGAGAGATACTAGTACATACCCCGACAGTGCGTTGTCGAAATATGAATCCTGCGAGGTTTTCAGCCGTTCATGTTCTTCGTTCTGTTGAAGCGCCAAGGGAAATCGAGACCTAATATGACGGGTCACGGCGCATGTAGCTGGCGAGATTGACTGCAAAACAAAGCATACAATAATCAGTGCATACGCAATGGAGAAACGATACGAGATTGGGGACCAGTGCACGAGAGGAGACTCAACTGAAACGCAGCGATCGCAGGCACCCAGAAAGCAGGAAAATTAACGTCGGCGCACACTGTGGAGCTCCGAGAAATCCATTATCGAGAATCCGTGGTTCTGGTTTGAAAATGGGACGAAGCGGTAGGAGGACTGGCACGCAAGATCGAAGACTGCCGGTCGTATCCGACCCATTTCCCCGGATGATCAAGGTTGAGATTGAAGTCTTTCACGTCGAATGTCGATGGAATTGACAAGCAGAAAGAGAGAAACGCAGCACGCTGCGCAGTGCTGGATAGTTGGGTGATGGGCGCAGATTTGCCCGAGGAGCGCTTGATGAAAACATTGAGAAGGAATGAAGAATAACAATCGTACTTTATTGGTGCGCATTTGAATCGAGGATGCATTGGAGCGATCATGAGATGGCGCAGTGCGGGAGGGAATCGCACAATTGCGAGTGCTATCGAGCCAGTTATTGTGAAATCTGAGCGGGAAGGAAAGCATTCCTCCGCAAGCTGGCTGTAAGGGAAGTGTGCGAAACCAATGTATTGCAGCGTGAAGTTGAGGTTGGTCCGGCACAAAGTTGAGGCGAGTCTGGCATGATCAATATTCTGGTCCGAGAACGAGAGGGCGCAGTGAAGGCGAGATTTGTGTATCGGATCGCGGCACATGCAGCTGGCGAGATTGAGTCAAAGTCGAAGCGCATTAATGCAATCAGAACGCAGTCGAGGGATAATGAATAGGATGGCGCACCGCATGTGATGTACGCTCCAGCCAGCTGGTGGGGTCCGTGAATGTGAGAATGGACTATCGATGTTAATCGAGGCAGGCAATTAATATTCGCGCAGGCTCATTGTGGGGTTCCCCGAAAATGATTACTGAGGATCGGCGGTGTTAGTGTAGAGATGAAATGAAACGGCAAGAGGAAGATGGGATGATTCCGATGGGAGCGGAGAAACGGAGGCTTTGGCTCTCGCTTTTCTTTGTGGGCAGGTCCGCTGTGAAATTTAAACTAAACCCCATGGATTAAGGAAGGTTTCGACTTTTTCGAGCTCCCAGCGCAGCGTTGTGACGTGGAATCGGAAGTCGGCGTTGGAACATTTGAGGATGGATCGGGAATGAGAGGAAATAAAGAGAGAACTGAGGGGAGGAACTTCAGATTGGCTTGCGCTTGGAGAGGGCTGAAACTCAACTGGAGCTTGAAAGAAACTGAAGCTGGAACTGTTGGCAGCAAGATTCCAGAACGTCGAGTGCCCGCGGGACGTTATGACGTCGAAGAGATGCCAGTGGTTTGCCTGAATTCAATGAGATGCGGCGAGGATGGGAGTGTGTGGCCACTGGCAAGACTTGGAGACGCGGTGGTCCGTGCGTCAGATGTGATGCCGTGACGTGACCTTCGTGACAATGCGCACTGACCACCAACCTCGACGAACGATTCCAGTCGAAGGACCAACGAGGATGAGACTGACTAGACATGGACCGCAGCTGGTGCGCCATTGTTTTATTCGCCGTGGACGAGGCGCTCATACTAATATTCTGCAGGAATCTTCGCATGGACCCCAAATGGACCCTTTGGAGCCGCCGTCCCTTCGACAGCGCTGAGCCCAGTACACCCGCCAGCTGTGATACGTGCGCCCGATTTGTACGCCGTCCACCAACACTCGTGCGTCAGCGGCTACTTGTTACTAAGTAGCGGCAGGTTACTCGTCGCGACGACCGCTGTCGCCTATCGGTTCAATCTCCCTCTACTCAAGCCCCTTCCTGCGTCCTCCACATCCACTTATTTTCACGCTCTGCAGGTATCTATGTATCTTCAATCACACGCCCACTGCGCACCGCGCGCGTACATCCGATAGCCTGAGGAGGGCTCGTACGCTCGCCAAGCTGGCGAACACGTCATTGGCCTGTACGTCCGCGCTCCACTGCGCGCATATCCAGCTGTGCTTCACACCGCTGCCTGCGCTATCTGCCGCCCGGCTTTGCACCCTGCCCCCCTCGTCTTTTCGCGTGTACGTACTTCCGGGCACGTCCTGCGTGATCCGCCACATGCGTCTCTTATAGGTGAGTCTTTTTCTTCCTATTCGTTATCTTTTTTCGTCACCTCCTCTCCTCTTCCTACATCCACTCCCACGTCCCTGCCATCTGCGCTGATGTGTGCACGCGCTCCTCCTTCCGTCGACATTCATTCACTCACCCTTCTCCTTCCTCCGTTCATTCTGACACGCGCTCGTTTCCCGCCCTTCTTTATTTATCACCCCCTCTCTTAATTCTCTCATCACCCGTCATCAACTCACGTTAATATCTGTTTCGCTCAGCTCTGTATCGGCCACTCCAGCACGGCCTCGCCTTCTTCCGCCTCTCAATCTTACTCGCAGTCCTGCGTTCTTTTCCTCTTTTTCACGCCCTTACTAACATGCATCCGCAGACCCCGCGTGCGATTTTCGCGTTCCAGGATGAGGCGCTATTTTGCTCCGGCACAGACAAAGACGACAGCCTCCGGAGGCGGACCTCGACGACGAGAGCGTGTCGCATGTGCCGGAGTCGAGTGTCGAGTCTACATCTCTCTCTTCTTCTTTTTTCGTTCCATATCTTTATTCTGCACTAATATATCCCCGTTTGCGAGTACTAATATCTACCTAGTCTTGTATTCATACCCGTCATTGTCTATTATATATCACCCATATTAATATTGACAATGTCGCTCGAAGTGGCATGGCGGATAGTATCCGGAGCAATCGCGCTTTTATCGGTATCCAGTATGTCGCTTAGGGTTAGGCGCATAAAATGCAGATGTTCGTCAACACTCCTGTAGTCCGGTACGGTAACCAATGGAATTCATGCTCAAATTCAAGTTCAGGTCAACGCTCGGTTACGTTTGGTAAGGGAAACTCGAGAGCGCCAAGACGAACTGTAGTCGGGCAGCTGTAGAACCTGTCAATATAGCTTTAATTGTTGTGGACTTGAATACAGAGAGAGAATCCATGGATGCCGGCGCACTGGCGGTACGATTCAGGCCGAAGTGTTGTTATCGCTTTACTACCTACATGCTGGACTCCCTGTACAGGAACCGTATCTTGCCGCTGGGTGGCTTCCCTAGCATTCACCGCGGGACTGCATACCCGCGTGGGTACACAACCGGATCCCCACCCACAGTTTCCCCTGGCCGAAGAATTGATTACACCGCAATTCGATCAGGCCCACCGAACGGAAAGTGTCAACGCGTTCTGGAGTGTCATGGTCCTGAATAGCGTCTGGGTCGCTGCACAAGGTTGCCCCTCAGCCATTCCACCCGCCATAAGGATCAACATGCCCTGGCCATCCGGGACGCGGATAGGGATAAATCCCACGAAACCTTATATATTCTTACACGTCATTCTATAGACCGGCGCCACAATTGCAACATTTCTTGACGGCAATGACCAGGACAGGTACTCCCCAGTTGCAATTTTGACAAAGGCTTCAATTCTGCTGCGAGAGGATCATTTCTCTTGCCGGCCCCCCGCCCGTCGAAGTGAACGCGTTAAACACGCTCGACGAGTGCCTGTATACGTTCCAATCGGCACTTCCGGCCTCATCTGGGGATCGAACCCTATTCATGGTGCACGCCCTGACTGACCTAGCGATCATGAGCCTGCATTCGCTGAACGCTCGTACGTTGGAAACGGCGCGTTATAAATGTCTTGCGGCAGCAGGCCGTGTGGTTTCAAATCTTGAAGCCTTCGATTTCAGCGAGGCCGCTCACCGCGCCCATCCGATGCTTGGGGTACGAACACATCCTCCTTATATTCGTGTCTGGGTACTGGTATTGAAATCATTGTTTTGTAAGACGATGTTCGCCAAGGTCTGGACAGTATATAACCAGGAGCTATCGACTTTGCGTGGGGGACCCGCCAGCCCTGCCGCGCGCAACATCACGAAATTGAACAGCGTCTCGGAAGTCTTGTGAATGCGATGGTGGTGCTGGCTCGACGGAGTCCCGTTATGCGTGAGTGTTCCGAATTAACAGTGTATGTTATCTAATGTGGGAAACAGAACGCTGTCTGGAATGGACTCGTCAACTCCGGACGTTGTCCACCGGACAATAGAGTTGGCTGCCCGCTTTGTGTCTTGGAATCGAAACTGAAAATCATATGGACTGAAAGGACGATTCATTCGCTCGACAGCTATGACGATTAGTAGAGCCATATACCCTCGCGTACACACCTAACCTATCTATATTCACATATATGGACTCTTCCCGAGCTACCTAATTTCAGTCGACTATCAGACTCAGACCCGTATATATAGATGTTAATGAAATCGGCATATTAATTTGGTGAATATCGATATTGTGCCTTCAGAACCTCATTGAGCAAGAAATCTCTCACCCTCGTACAAATTGAGAAATATTGGGGGTCACATAGTTGCGTCCTCAGGCGGACTGGACGGTTGGTTGGGTGTCACCGTGACGCGCACAGCCGAACCTCTCGTTCCATCCAATGTCGGTGACTGGTACAGGAGAGAACTCTTGCGTGGCGGTAGTTCATTATTTCGATAGCGGGCTCCCGGTAAAGCCAAACTGAACTTGAGTGTAGAGTGGTGCGCACGTGATGTATTCGCGCGTCGTGATCAGCCAATTACGATCAAACAGAAGCAGTCGCGCATTGCTTGCCAGAGCACTCACGACTCATCCCTTTTTTAAACAAAATGTAGCCGAGGCGAAGTTCCCAAGGACGTCCACTATAAGACAATTGAAAATACACTAGGTGAGGAATCAATGAGGAATGATGTTGAACAGGCATCGAGCACTGGCAGACCTGTCAATTTGACGGATGGTTGGACAGCCTTCACGAAAAGCTTTTTGAGGTTCGCGCATGATTCAGTACTGATTCGGTGCGGCATGAGGATCAATCAGCATCCAGTTAGGTCAGGAAGGCGAGCTCCACGGAGCTTCGTTCGGTGACTTCATACGCAAACACAATGCTGGACACCGGTGAGCACCCTCAAACTCGCTTAATTCGGTGCTCCATTTACTGACAAAAAACGGTCACAAAACTAAGGATAATTCTATTTGGCACCCCCCCGTGCCATTGGCACCCGGGGTGCTGCTATATGTCACCCCATGATTTATAAGACAACCTATGATGGTAGCTGATGGCGGGTGGCGGGATGGGGTGGGATGGGGTAGCATGTATTCGGGGTTCCTGACAGTTAGTTAATGCTCTTATACTGTAAAAACAAATTTACTCAGGATAATATGGCATCCGGCATGGGTCCTCAATTTTTTTCGGATGAGCTTCCCTACCTCCGACAATAGCATCAAATCCCTGAGTAAATTCAAAAGAAAAATGCGAGAAAAAAACGCGGGCAGGCCATGCGTCTACGCACTCATAGAAGTGTGTTTTTTGACCAAGGTTACATCTCCACTTGGCTGCAATGCGATTATTTCACATTTTTGTGCATCAAAAGCCTTGAAAACCCCTCAAATAACGGCGACAAAAAAGTGGAAAAAAAAGGGCCGGGGGCACAAGGGCGGGTGTGCATGCTGAGAAAAAGGGCTTTCTGCTAGCCGCGGCTTCTTTATTTGGCGCAAAATGGACAGGAAAGGTGGCCAAAATGTTTACTGAAGTCTTATCTCAATTATCTTATCATTTCTGGGGGGGTGCTAAATAGAAAGATACTATATGGCACCCGGGGTACCTTGGCACCGGGGGGTGCCAAATAGAATTATCCAAAAACTAATGCCAAAACAAGCGCTTGACAAGCGCTGTGGAAGTGCCAGCCGCAACACGTGTTTTATCGGCAATCACTGGCTCGCGTGGCTTCTTATCATCTCACACATCGTGCCTACTCGTCGTATTATGCCTCAGCTGCCCAATTTGAAGAAACTCCTGAAGCGACACCGCAGACGAAGCCACAAGACGTTATCCTCACCTTTCTCTCTGCCGCTCGAGGTGTGGGAGCTTGTGCTTGAAGCACTTTCTGACGAAAGTCTCAGGACGGTAGCTCGCGTCTGTACCGCTTTCAATGACCGCTGCATCGCTATTTGTCTCTCCAGGAACAATATCACCCCAGACCTACTCGCTACCGGAAATCTACGCATCCACTCGTCCCTTCTTTCCATCCTCCAGCTTTCGCGGCTAACCCCTCAAATTCACACCCTTATCTGCGACTTCCCGGCCTCTCACCTTCTGCGGGACATGAAATTCCTTGGTGAATTCATACGAAGATCCCATGGAATCAGGGAACTTCAACTCTTCTTCGCCAATAACCTCATAAATGCGCATATGGTCGACCCACTATTTCCATATTCGCAGCACGCTATGTTGACAGACTTTTGCGATATCATACGTGCGATAGCGGTGAAATCCCTGGAGCCAGCCGTCGTCATCGTGTCTGGCGATATCTACCACGTCCGTCCCCGCGACCTTGCGGGTTGGGGGTTGCAGCACTTCCGCCACTGGAAACATCCCTTTGGACACGTGGCATGGCTCGACGAGGCCCGACGTGTCTTGAAACCGGGATCCATGGAGCCTAATCTTCTCCTACCGGTGTGGTCTAGCCGGAGCGGACAGGAATTCAAGGACATCCGAGATTTCGATTCGGTCCACGTGCGCGTTGTGGCGACTCGGTCAAAGGAAGCCGGACCATTGACCTTGATAAGGTTTGGAAGGGATGCAAAGAGTTCCCTCTCCTTGGGCGAGCACCCCATCTTCCGTGAGGGCACGATCCGTGGGTCGGAATTAACGAGGATTATTCCACTCATCACAATACCGGCGCTGCGCGTTCTACGGATCCATCAGGATGTGGACACCACGGCACTTCACCAGTTCTTGTGCCGACACCCAACTATTGATTCCATACACTATGGTGTCGAAGAGACGGACGGACAACAGCTGTTGACTAGGGCACCACTTGTACTCCCTTCTCTTTCTGTTCTCTTTTGCAGTGACGCCGTCCAGATGATTCCCCTCCTCAATACCTTGGGGCTTTCGCCCCAGCTTTCCGATATCCAGATTATCTTTAATCGACACACTCCCGCACAAGTCGACTCCTTCAAGCGGGGGCTGCGTCGCTTGTCACTTCACACAGCGCCTACTTTCCTGCACATATTTGTATGGGTCAGGCAGCTGGACCCATTGCCCGTTGACGACGAGGAGCGCCTAATTATTGGCTGTTTATACAGCGTTCATTCTGTGCACCTCAAAGCAAAAGGCACGCCTGAAGTACAGGAACCTGTCCGTTGGCTGCGCATGCTACCCGCCCTCGCCCATCTTGAGCTTGACATTTCCTCGTTACACGAGAGTGTCGCCGATGTTTCTGCTACTGCCAGAGCTTCAACCCTAGACATGGTGAGGGCAGAATTGCCCTCGGTTGCTGTGCGTCTTCTGTGACGACAATGTCCCGCCATCATCCTTGGTCTGTCTTTCATGTTAATGGTTTATATTCACTGATACGTCGTATCAGGTCCCAAGAATATTGGCTGGAATACCCTGGTGTTGGCGCGAAACATTGTCTGTGAAGGACTGAAGCTTTTACTTCGTGGTCCCTCTATCTGCCTGTTTTTATCCATCGTCGAGCACGTTGTTACAGCATATTCACGATTCTATGTATACCTCCCTCCAGGAACCCATCTATTCCTCGTATCAGATTATTCACACTATGCTATGTATGTATTTGCGGAAGAACCTAGGTATTGTGCAAGTATTGTGTCGGATTCAACTTGTTATTCAATGGCCACCTCCTTTTTACAGAGTCGCTGCATAAATCGGAAATGGATCAGTCTGAATGCGCTCGGCTTGGTACTAATTGAGTCGAGAATTTGTGCACCTCTGCGCGCCGCTCAATGTGCAGACCGAATATTCTCAGAATCGTTGAAGGCAAGTACAGCTTTCCTAGGAAAGATATATAAATCATGGGAAGAACAAGCATGCGTCTGAGGATGAACGACGACGGATGATAGCGTACGCTCCAGCAAGCCAGGATGTCTGTTGACCTATCCTGATTCCTCTCGGGCGGGTCACCCAAAGATATCGGGCGAGGAACTGCTTTAGTTTAAGCAATGGATGGCCAAGGCGCAAGGACCAAACTTTGATGAGAGGTTAATGGAGAGATCCAACCTCACAGAATCAGAATGTCGTACCTACCTCCTGGAGTCACCGACAAGTAAGCTTGAGAGTATGGGCGGCTGTGACCCTCGGCGTGTAGAGCCAAACCTGCGTATAGCCGATGTGCGCGAGTTTGGAGGATATATACTCGTACGGGTCCTTGCAGAAGGAACCCGCCAGATTTAACTCCGACAAGAGAATGGCCAGAATACGAACACATTCTGCAACCGAACGAACAGTGCATACGTTGCTGGAGACGGGTGTGTTATGGTTGGGAAGGATAGCATGGACTGAAAGCCATGACAGTGGTATTCTGAGGGAAGGGGTGGAGGCCAAAAATCCATCTCTGTATAGGCACCGCACTGCCAGTCGTCGTAGATCTTCGGCTCATCCATTGAAACAATCCGAACATCGGACGGGATCCAAGGGAAGTGATTTCTTTTCTTTTCTTTTTTTTTGGAGCATTTGAGATAATGAGGCTTAGTCTGTAGAAGCATTCCAAGTCACCTGCTATTGTTGCTGGTTATGAGCCAGTCATTGCCGGAAAAGAATTCGACCAGGAGGAAATGCCCTTACACACATATTTAAACCAGTGTGGGACTCCAACCCGAAATTAAATTATCCTATTCCATGTCTGTCAGTAATGGGTCGTATACCCGCTAAACCCCCTCATTCGTGTTTGTTGTTATTTTTTTTAGTCTCTTGCGCACGGAGGAAGTTACATAGCGGGCCCTTCCGCGCAGCGGGCTACACAGTTTATTTATATTGTTGCGCTTCCCGTCGCCTTCCCTAATCCTTGTTGCAGGGCCTCCCGATCTATGGAACATCCGAGCAACTTGGTTGGTTCCAATCCTGATCGATCAGAACGAGCAGGGAGGTGGTAATCGAGCAGTACATAGTCGTAAGATGAAGATAACAGGACAAATTAAAGATAACAGTGGCTGAACCGAGAGGATGATTGATAGCATCACTCAGCTGCCGATTTTTGACCCTGTCTCAGGCGACCCCTATGTTTTCAACCATTCAAGTACCGTCCACCTTCTCACCCGTCCTCTCCTCACCGATGCGGCAATTTCCCCAAGAACTCGTGGACCTGGCTATCGACGCTGTCGCCCTCGCCCCCGACTCCACGGATATCGGCGCATGCGGCCTCGTCTGCAGGCAATGGCTGCCACGCAGTAGGATGCATCTATTCTCCGGTATCAATATCTCGGACGCGCATCCAACCGCTATCCAGGCATTCCTGGTCCTCGGGGACGCCTCATCCACCCCGATTTTGCCACTTGTGAAGTTGCTAGATATGCACCTTTTGAACGGATCGTTCACCGAGGCCCATATGGCACGACTGCACGATTGCCATGCGCTTAGTGACCTTCGCATCCACGCCCCCCGTCGCGCGCCATGCGAAGACATGGCCCCGTCGAGGACCTACGATTCCAATCCTGGCTGCAGACACACATTCCTCGCTTCGGCTCTGCATGCCTATCACTCACCCGCTTCGAACTTATCCTGGGGAGTGATATGCCGTTCCGCATCCTCGCGGGTATCATTTGTAGCTTGCCATGCCTCACACATCTGTTAATCCGTTGCGAGCCCGGCTACGGTGTGATTGAATGCGGCACGGTTCCGCCGACGGATACATTTCCCCCGCATCTCCACACGCTGGACATATCACTAGATCGGGGAACCAACCTGTTCTTTCAGTGGCTGCTCTTATACGATGCATCACCTGTCTTCACCTCGCTGAAACTGGGAGGCAGGGCCAATGGCGCCCCTCTCCGGCCGATCGAGGCGTATTTAAAACGTGTGGGTCACAAAATCGAATCCCTTTCGCTTCATTATTGGGTAGACGGTGACGGCGCTGCGGGTTCGTCCATTCTCATCTCACTAGGAACCCACGCTGATTTCTCCACGATCCCCGAAGCTACGGTTGATTTCGAAGACCGCATTCTCGCATTCCCCAACAGGCTGGTCCATCTCTCGCTAGCCAGGCAATACCCCATTTGTCTCCCTGTCAAGTTGACGTACCCATCCTCCTTCCACATCACATCCATGAATATTGAGGTGCGCCGGGTCGGGGGGTTATATGGGCGTGCAGACTGGCCTGCTATCGACGCAAGTTTGGGGACGCTGCGGTTCGCGGCACTGCGCTGCCTTTCGTTTACGGACGAAATGTCTAAAAAGACGCCCCTCACAGCGGAGGTGAGATTGCTCATGCCCCTAGCCAGTGCGCGTGGAATTCTCCACTAATTACATCATGTTGGGTCTCAGTTCTGCCCCGTAAAATAGACATGTTTAAATACTAGCTTCCCTTTCGCACATTTGCCAACCCCGACGCTCCCATACTAATTCTGTGTATTTTGAACCGTCGGGACTTGAGAGATGCGACGCTATCAATACTGAAATTGGGTGAAGAAGGAAAAAGACGGACGAACAACAATGCCTGACCTGGGCTCGAGTCGAAGGAGCATCTTCTGCTCTGCGTGACAATGCTCGCAGACGCGTGCCGCGCTACCAGGCCTATCTAGGTCCACCTTCATCGGCTGACTATAGGTTAATTATTCTATTCCAGGTTGGAATTGGGGTTCGAGGTTCTCGATGCGAAGTAATCTGGCAAAATGGGGATGCGCAACCACGTTGGTGGTAGTTGACACCCGAAGAACTGGCCCGAGTCAAATGAGTACTGTCCAGATTTGGTTTCGAACAAAATTACCGACAATGCCCGGACGCTACCAATCTTGGAAATTGATGCTTTGGATTTTGGATATAGGTGAAAGATTCGAGCAGCGAAAGCGCAGATAAAGCGAAAAGCGACAAAAAAAGAAAACATGAAAATACTTACCTTGAGCTGGAGTCGAACGAGTATTTTACGCTTTGTATCCGAATTGGAAGCAGGCGTGCTCCGAGACAACTGTTGGATCGGCAGCTGTATTGTATACGAATTCATTGGTGTGAAATCAGAATTGAAGGAAGAGAAGAAAGAAGGGAGAACATTTGCACACGGGGAATTCGAAGCAGACACGTTCCCAGCGACACCACACCTTGGCAAGAGTGTCTTGAAGTGTGTGGGTCAATTACTCAGGGCGTATAAGACAAAAAACTGCCAAAAAGTGGAGCCAGGGCCTGGGCTCGAGTCGAACGAGCATCTTCTGCTCTATCTGCTTGATAGCATCCCGTCATTGGAAGCAGACGCGCTCCAAGCGCTACCAAGCCTTCCTCAACCCTATGTATAACTGTGTTAGTTGAATCCATTGTGATTGAAAAATGAGGAGGAAAAAGGGGATTACTAACGAACATTATTAGAAACAGACACACCTGTGTATGAGATGAGCGAGGGCAGACATGTTACCAGGGAGAGGAGGCAGCCAAATTAACAGCAGAAGAGCCGCGTCCGCGCCGTCAGTGCAGAGCAAGTGGTGGTCGGATTGAGCAGCAGAAGAGGCTGTGTTAAATCATTGCCGGTGATGGCGCATCAAACCGGTGGACGTACCGGGCCGGTTCCTCTTCCCGTTCTTCCACGTCCAATTTCGTCGTCCTTGCTGCGGTTCCTCTGTTGACGCTGCCAGAACCCGTTTCAACCCATTCGTATCAGATGCAACTCTCGCGCCCCGACACAAGTCCTGCGTCATCGATTCCCCGCCTGCTCGACTAATATCGCCCATACTGCTCTGTCGCATCACCGCGCTGTCATTTGCCTTCCATCCTCGCCCATCTCTCACTGTATTCTTGTCTTAGTCCAGCGCAGAGCCGATGAGCTCGTCACTGGGTTAGTATCCGCAGGCCCGCGTGTGCGCCGTGGTAACATTACCGTATGTCCTCGGCATGCCATCCGCCTGGCCCGCCATCCTCACCGCGATGTCTCGTCTACGTTGCATCTGCGAATGATCCGCTCCCCGCTCCCGTCTCCGTCCCACCGTCTGTCTATAAAGGTAAACCTGTCGGTAGGAGGCTGGATTTGAGCCTATCTGCCCCCATCTCCGTATGAAGGACCATGGCTTTGCATGAGGTGCGTGCAAGCGATCTCCGCGCACGGCGTCAATCGAGCGCCGCGCAGCAGCGGTGAATCTCCCATCCCCTTCATCTGAGGGTCGTGCACCCGCATCCGTCCACATCCTTCCGCCCTGCGTTCTTTGGACTATTGCGCGACTCTGCGTCGCCGATTTACCTGCACTGCCTCCGAAGGTGAAGTATTCTTCTGCATTGACTTGCTTCTTTTCGTCCCCCGTGCAGATCGCTGGGCGCATCGTGGGCTAGGGCGTAGATGCGGAAGTCGCGCGTTGCGCCAAGCTCCGTCTGTGAAAGCACGCGCGTCTCACGCTTCTATTCTTTTCAGGATTGCACGTCCTCTCACTTCGGGATCGTGCGCGTGTCCTTCTCCTTTTCAGCGCGTCGCGTCGCCTTTCTACGGAAGTTGCTTCCAAATATTCTCGACGTTTCCCTGTTGCGCTCATTCGTTCCAGCAGGTTATCTTTGCAGAATCCCGACTTGGGAAACAGCGCGGCATGTATTCTGTATTTTGCTCGTCCAGCTATGACGACGAAATCTTCAGGTAATTGACCTGAATACATACTGATTTCATTACGACACTGAACCCATTCTGATGTTCTTCAGAAGGCCTGTCTTGCTCTGACCGGTCCACGGCTGTCCTCGCGACGTATAGAATGGTGCGCAACTGGATTCCACGCGCGGCGCCAGTCCTGCGCGGCTAGCGGTGGTGAGTTGTCCGCCCGGCTGACACAGATCTGTCACAGGATGCGCACTCGCGCACACACCGTTGCTCTAGTCGTTCGCGCGCGGGATTGGATCGGTGCTACGTTCGTCGACGTTCGCCTTGTATCGATGTATTCCCGCGTCCGTGGCATACCTGCGTGGATATCTCCATGGTGAATAGTTCGTGCTGTGGCTTCGGCGTCGTACACGTCTTTTCTCCCCTGCATTGCATGCACATCCTTCGTAGGCAAGTTTCTGTTGAGTGTTGCATCTATCGCATTCTTCTATCGCGTTCTGATTATGCTTTCTTGTTTTTACCTAGCCCTACCCTGCAGGATGTCCCTTTCCTGCCATCTAGCGGAGGATTTAGTCGAGAATTAACTATGTACCTTGGAGGAGAAAAGCAGTGTCTCCGCTCTAGGATGAGCGCAGTAGCAGGAACCAGCGTCGGTGTTATCTCTGTTCCCTCGCAACAAATCAACCACTGATTTCATCTCGGCGCTGAACCAATACCGACGCTATTCATAACTGGCGCTTCTCCCGGCCTGCGGTTTCGTTTTAGTTGCAGGCCCGTTGATCTAAGTGCATACTCGTGTCAATAGGAAGCTAGCTGATTGTTTATAGGCCATGAACGCGATCCGCCAACGTGTAGTTACCTGGCTTTACCTCGTTGATTTCGGACAGATAACAAATTGCAATGCACAGGCCAGTCTTTCGGTTCATTCCGGTTATCTGCCACTGGCCAGCGTCCCAATCGCGTGTGTGTGCCTTAATTATCCATGCTAGATCATGTTACAGGCTTAAAGCCGATTTCCGATTTCTGACGTGGGAATGGCAACACAGATGCGGGCCGTGCATGCTCGAAATAACAAGCCTCGTGCATACCGTATGTCATGGCCCCGGACGCAATCGTGTAAACTCTTCCAATCCCCCCCACCACGTCGTCAGCCCATTTTTCCTCCATGGCAACCACCCCGTATTTCTACAGACCAGCAACGCTTGACATACCAGCAACGCCTGGCCCTCCCGCTCACCTGGCAGCTGCGCCAGTCGAAGCTCCGTATTTCCTTGACAGATCAATGATGCCCGACACGCCCACTCACATGGCGGCTGCTGCGCCAGTCGAAGGTCCCACAGCAGACGGCCTATCGGATGTCCAGAGGTGCGAGACTCTGCCCCATGTGTGCTAAGCCGCCAACGATGTCCTTGAAGACTGATCAGCACAATCGAGGCTTCCTTTGCTGGTATGCGCGAGAGCAGCGGCGAGCAGGCGCAAAGGTGAAACATATAACGTCATTCTTTTTGCCTCTCTCTGATGTGACGGCGGCGGAAGTCTTAACGCCACGCTTGAGAAGTGAGTACTCACCTGATCGTGCATTTCCGTTTTGGTACTGATAATCTTTAGAATGAGCACGGCGGTCCAAGCGCTTAAAGAGCAACCTCCTTCAAGTGACAAGCAGACCGCGTTCTGGACGGCATACAAGACACTAGCCGACGAATTTGATAAGGAATTCCAGCGGAAATATGGGAATGATTTGGATACATCTTTGATATTTGTGCGTCACTGCATCTTTTCCCGGCAGTCCTTCTTGCTAAGGTAGAATACCAGGCGGGGCTCTTCTCCGCCGTCAGTTCTGCATTCATTATCCAGATCCAGCCCGAATTTCAGCCGAATCCGAATGCGACGATGGAGGCTCTCCTCATAATCCTCGTCCAGAACATCACTAGCATCCCTCCTGGAATGCAGATTTCTCCACAGAGCAACACTCCTATCATCATTGTGGTTGCGCAAAGTCTTCTATATATCAGTCTGTTCTCCACGCTCCTCGCCGCACTACTCGCTGTTCTCGGAAAGCAGTGGCTTCTTCACTACGACTCTGTCGGCGAGAGAGGAACAATTGAAGAGCGTGGACTCGAACGGCAACGGAAATTCGATGGATTGCGACGCTGGAAATTCGACCTAATCATGCAGATATTCCCTCTTCTTCTCCAGTTTTCACTCCTCCTTTTCGCAGTGGCACTTTCCATCTATCTCTGGACAATTCACCATGTTATTGCTTGGACTGTGCTTGTATTAACGTGCCTGGCGTCTATCCTGTATACTCTAATGGTCGTCTCAGCTCTGGCAGTGCCAGATTCTCCCTTCCAGACATCCCTTACGGCCCTTCTGGGTATTGTGATAAATTTAATCCCGCTATCACCACTATGGGGATTCACTGCCGCAACTGGAAGGTGCTTGCACGCATGCTTTCAACCACTCCAGCGCTCCCTTTCATCTGTCTGGTCAGTTAGCTCGGGTTTCATGAAGGTCATCCCCCCACTGCTACCCCGGTTCAATCTCCGGAAGTCCCCTCCGGTACAGCCGGTACCTATATTCGGCGACATCCCAGAACCATCGGAGCAAGTACCGGCTGTCGTGTGGGCGTTGGAAACATCCACCGATCCTCGACTAGTCGAGGCTGCCGCCGCAGTTGTCCCTGACCTCCAGTGGCCCACAAACCTTGATCTTAGACCATCCCTGCGACGATTATCCGACCTGTTCAACCGATGTTTCAATTATGATACCCTCCGGGAAGGTATGGGGGATCGTGCCGCAAGCTCTATCATCGCATTCGGTGTACTCGAGATGGTCACTAAACGACACGAGGGCTGGTCCGACATGTGGACCTTTGAGCCCTACAGAATATCTGGGGTGGACGCAGAGTTGAGGTCAATGTTCGACTTTTTTCATCTCTCACGGCGCCGCGAACAGGCTTTGTCTTTCGATATTGATTCCAGTGTGCGGATAGCACAATGGCCTCTCCGCTTTATTCCGGTCCAAGACAGCCTCACCTGGGACAACTTGCGAACGGTCCTTGGGCACTTTCACCCATTTGATCTCTCACTCTTTGGGGACTTCCTTTTCTGTGTGAACTCTTTCTTTGTGCCTGCGGTCCCCTGCGATCTCTCACGCATGGATAAGAGGTCAGTATCATCGTTTCGATGCCGACCATAACTCATATTGTTTCAAGCGATTATTGCGTTCTTCTCCTCACACATTTGTTCACCAATCTTACCCGAAGCCTCAAGGATTCAACTAATCAGTTGGATCCCTACACTGCAGAGAAAATTCTCCATCGAATTGTAGAATTCAATCTCGGCCTCCATTATCATCACACCGAAGTCGGTGATCAAAGAAGGCTCAGGCATGCGGTGTACTGCCTTTGTGACACCGATGTTTTAAAGCGGTCCACCACTACCGCATTGCTCCAACTCGTCCGACGTCAGTGGCTATGGGGGATGGATGAACTGGCCTATCTGGAACCAAGTGATATGGTCCCATCCAACTCAACAGCAGATGTTACATGGGTGTATATATGGCTGGAAGAGCTTTATGCCTCAAACACTGAGGACACAATGCTCATACATGACCTCATACAAGTCCTTTTTAGTTACACCCCGATTCAAACCAAGCCATCTACCACTGCTCTTCGAGCCATGCTCTCAACGATAATCTTCAATGTTGGTGAATTTAACAATGAAACACGGTACCTTACTTTCCGCGTACTTTCAGCTGCTCAGAGTCACTGGTTCCAAGACAATGACCTCAGAGCAGTATTGCAAGAACACTCTGTATGGGCTAGACTCGGGGTCTTGGACATCGATGGGCCCCACAGGTTCAAACGGGACATCACCTTTCGCTACATTGCTCTAGGCAGCAAATTATCCAAAATTCCGGAGTGGAAAACGGCAATGTTGCAGGATCTGCCTGGCTGGCTTTCACATCTGCCTAGACTACTGGAGAACCCGGAAATACCAACAAAGGAATTTTGTGCCGTCCTCTCTCATGTTTGGGATGTAAATGTGACAGAAGACGAGGACCAAAGGCCGATCACAATGTCATTTATGGCACTTGCAAACTTTTGGGACCAGTTCAATTTTTCAGCCCCACACAAGATCCACTATATTATTGCCCTCATCAAGTGCACGGTTGCAACAGCGCTTCTTGCCAGAATTTGCCCCGTACCAGAGCTGAACGGATGGTGGAGCGACAAATGGCGGCTGCAAACAGCCTCTCCACAGTTCAAGGACACCATCATCCGCCTCGGGGATGCAGTCATTCGTGCGGCCGACAGGGCGTCTCAGGCATTCAATCTAAACCAGGACTTCAATGGCACGGTAGCGGCCACTGCCGATTTATTGTCCAGGGTGGGATTGATGATTGTGGGTGAGCTGAGGAATTGGCGGTTATCTGGCAATACATGGGCGGAAGAGAATGCAGAAATTGACCATTGGCAAAAGTTAAGGGAAACATTTTACAGCGATCTTGAGAACCTTCCCCAGTTGTTGCCACACACTGCACACGTTGTCGCAGATCAGGTCTCAGTAGAATCAGCCGAGTAGGAAATGGATTCAGTGGTTGGGCACGATGAGTCGGACGAGTGCCCAGGTACAATTTTGTTCCTGGTGATCACACGGAAAAGCGCCCTTGAATAAATGTCTCTAAGGAAATGGTTTGGGCCCGAGTCGAGCACCTACTGGTGTATTCCCCTTGAAATTGGTGTCTCGAGATTTGGGGGATACTGGGATTTCCGGAACGTTACTAAAAAAGTGGGTGCAGACAGATCCATGGCCTGGGCCCGGGTCAAACGAGCTCCATGTATGATATTCGCGAGGTAATTAGTTTAAATCAGCATCTAGCAGGCTCTCCCTGCCTCTGCAGGAAATGCAAGATGACTCCATATATGATATGTCCCTGCATTGTTTTGGGATATGTCAATTTTTTGGCATTAGAGTCATTCATAGTTGCCATTTTTGACGTCGACGCCTGTCAGCCCAAGTCGGCAGGGTCTGCCGACGGGCCCACGGAACGCAGTGGCTGCCTCCACGCATCCCTCGATCTCGATTAACCACTACTCCCTCCGTCGGGTGTGCTCGCACTCTTTGCCGGCAAACCACACGCGAGCATCGAATTGCAGAGAGATCTAAACGCACGTATGCGAGACTAGACACAATTTACCGTCCTGCTGGCATCCGCGACAGGAATGAGATTTGAATGTGTCACATACAGGGATAAACCCGGCGTCCACGTTCGACAATAGTCCTGGACCTCAACTGCGAAAGGATATCCGTGAGATGGGCAGCGACGCGAAGACCTTGTGGGCGCGCTTGATTGAAGACCTGAACAAACCAATAACGCAGGTGCAGATGCCGTTGTAACTGCATTTACCATAAATTTAGGCGGGTGCGGCGTAGAATGTGGATGGGCAAAATGCGGAGATATATTGAAGAGTTTCCCTTGGGTCCATAATGTTGGTTCTTGCGCATCGCAGCACTGAAAGAGGATACGATACGCACGGCGCTCCTCCTAGAGTAGCCGGGCTCCTTCTCAAGCGAATACCTAGCGCTCTCTCCAGTGGGTCCCAGTCTGCGATCAAGCCTGCCAGAACCAACGGGCGCGCGGACGCTGAAGAATCGCGTCCGCCCAACGTCCGCCCTGTGAGTGGAGAGCAAGTGGTGGTCGGGTTAAAGAAAAGCAGAAGAAGATGCTGTGTTGATTGCCGGTGATAGCGCATCAAACACGTGGCACCGGGCCGGGTTCTCTGCCTTTCTCCTTGACCTCGTCGATTTTGCGCATGCGGTTCTCCTCCATGCATCGACACCCACAATTTTAATTTTGTGAAACCTTCCTCAAAACAGGTGTCTCTCTTGCGTACACACCTCGGAATCCCGAGTGTGTCACCTATTCATACGTATTCCTTGGAACGGACACTTATTCATGGAGTTTGCACTCTAGGGACTCTCTTACTGCACTCGTCGTCATATATCCCTGCTGTGTTCATCTCTTACACCCATTGATGTCTTCCTATGCGGGCGCTTGACTTTCACGTCGACGCACTCGCTCGTCCACGCGCTCGATCGTTGTGCTGCATCGTGCTCACCGCTCTGTGGCATCGCCCATCGGCCTCTCCCGCCTTCATTTGCCTCCTATCGTCGCCCATTTCTCGCGCGTCCACCACCTTGCGGCCTCGGCGTGCTCATCCTTGAGTGCCACGTCTCGCTCGCGCGCGTACTCATCCACGGGGGACGAGGTTGCAGAGCGTCTGCTGTTTCTTCGCGGCCAGCCTTTTTACGTCTCCGAACGCGCGTCCATCTGGCGCCCTCCCTCACGCGCCACGCGCCACTTCCCCAGGTGAATTGGCATAATCGACGGTGTTGACTTGAATCACCCCTCTGCCGCGGAATTTGATTCAGTTTACATGGGCGAGCCACAAACAACTTTCGTCACCAATTTTCATGGCTCGGGCTCTAGTTGAACGAACTCCTTCTGGTGCAGATATCTTGTCTTTGCACGAGATGCAGACGCGCCCGCGTGGTACCGAGCCGGTATTGCCGCATAGGAAGCTGAGGATATGACTATGATGGGTATTTGCCGAGAGAGCAAAAAAAAAAACGCGCCCGAAAAATATCGCTTGGGCTCGAGTCGAACGAGCATCTGCTTTAGATGCTTGAAAATAGAGCAATGAACTGCAGAGGTGCGCCGAGCGCTGCCAAGCCTTGGTCCTGTTATGGAGGCGAAGAGATGGAAGTGAATCAGGACCGGAATTGGTTAAAGGATAGAAAAAAAACTTGCAAGACACCATGGCTGAGACTCGAGTCGAACGAGCGCTCTCCTCTGTATCGTCATCGATAGGCCTTATGTACTGCGGATGCGCTCCGAGCGCCACCAAACCTTGAAAGTAGTATATCAGGACCTGAGAACATGGGAGTCTGCTAATCGGGCGACACGATCCTAGACTGGTTCAGGCCAAGAGTCTATGTCAGTTCATCAGTATGAAATTGGAATGGGAGGCTGGAAATAAAAAACCATGACTCACACGAGCTCTGTCTGCAAAATGGACACGCGCCGAGTCGTACCAAGCTACTGGTGCCTGAGCTACCGAGTAAATGCTGGACGTCGTCGAAATGAACAGACAAACGATCCGACCAGCATCGGATCCCGAATTCATCAGTAGCGAGGGCGCATAGACATACGCGAGGCGGACATGAGCATTGCCCCGAAGAAGATGGAGAGTAGCACACCCAGCACGTCACCCTTTGCCGGTGTTCAAATAAGACAGGCGACTTTCTGATCGTCCGCGGTGAAATTGGTCACAAAAGGTTGGTAATATCGTGCTAGAACGCTATTCCACGCTATCCTGACTACGGTGCAATAGAATTGTCCTAATTATAGCCCTTCATGGCGACCTATTCTGGCCCGAGCGTGGACTACTGCCTACCTACGGATCGTTTCACTACTTCGATCAAGGACTTGAAAGGTGATGTCCGTCAATCGCGGGGCGGTGTTCTGGACGTCATCTTCGTTGTGTAACATCAGCTGCCAGTGGTCACACTGGAAGCATTTGATTGCCTCCTAAGGCTGTGACGGGAGTGAATCACTATTATTCGTCTGTCCTTGTACTCGAACATTATGCAGATGATGCTTTCTAAAAGGATACGCACAATTGGAAATTCGAACCTTCGCAGTGCACAACTCGCGCCCGACCCCGGCGATCGATGCTTCTATTTTCACGTTTACATATGGTATAGCGACCATGATGTATGGGCGCTGCATATCTTCACGTCACTCTGGCGCTTATATATTTTCCCGATCGACGCCGCCCGAGAACAATTGTCCGACGAGAACGGAGATCCAACCTGGGTTCTGCGGAGGTGTTTCCATCTTAGGAACAAGGTTCAAGAATGAAACGCACAGGAATCCAGAAATGGCCGACGAGTCTATTATATACGGGCGCCATTGCGAAATAAATTATAATAGTACAATGGTGGACAACAATGAGACAAGGGGGAAAGACAAGTATAGCGTAAGAAGTTTCAGAGGAGCATAGGCAAGCTAGGTGGGATGACAATGGGCACATTGTATTTTTTTGTGCGGCGGCGAGCGTGTTGTCCACGGTGGGATTTCGTAGGATACTCGCAACGTCTCTTACGGCGCACACATTGACTGAAACGATGGGTGGTGTATTTAGACATATGGTCCTCAGAAAAATGGACGGCACGTACTTGCATGTCTGGTCTGGATTATCTGCATCGGGTCGCGTGCAACCAATTTTGCGCTCGCGGCAGAAAAGGCAAGCAAGAAATTGTTTCTTGGCCGTCTTCATTTCTCTCCCGAAGAACTGCGGCCAGCGGCGCAGATCTTCGAAGGTGGGGTACTGACCGAGCATATTGAAGAGCTGGGACTCCGACTGATACTGGAGCTGTGATACCCCACAGCGATTCATTTGGGAGATGAAGGGAAGGCTGGGGGAGCGTCCGACACCCCAGGTCCCGGGGGCCATGTGCAGCATGGGCAATTCGAGGTATGACCGGGGCGCCACGAAACCACCGGGGTAGCTGTTGTTCTCGTGGTGGTACATATTTTGGCCCATGGAATGCGTCGACGTCGACTGCCGCCCACATTCAGAGTGGGGCCGGGGAGTTTCCATTAGATCTGGCAGTTATTCGCAAAACATTAGCCAATACAAAGAATGGAGGAGCTGCAGATTTTCTTACGTCGTGCTGTGGGTATCGTGGCGAGGACTGGCCAATTAGAATGTCTACGCTGAAGTTGGATCGAGATGAAGGCTCGAAGCCGATCTCGAATTATCGCTGGGTGGGTTTGAGGGGCCGAATAGATCGTCACAATGATACGATAAATTGAGATCCCGGCTAGGCATTCCTGAGACGTCTAAATGGTCCTCCATGCCTAAGTTGGAGGTCAGGTAGCCGTCTTCCCGGCCCTCATCGATTCTGAACGAGTCGCCGAGAACCACTGTCTGTTCAAACAACTGATCAACCGGTAGCAAAAGAACGATGGAAAAAATCACGGACATCTGAATGACGATGGCGGAGAGTGTACTCATGCTCCACTTCATTGTCGTATGTGCGATCGGTAAAGATGCTGGGGTGCAAGGGAGGATTGGCCATAGGATTTTGCTCCTGCCTTCCATGCGGTAGAAATAGTGCTGGAGGCATCCCATGGTGAGCCGTCGCACCGACATACTGACCGCGATCCAGATCGCTGCTGTGCGGCGTCTTGTGTTGAAAGTCGGAGTCCGTTGGGGAGATCATCGCAAAAGAGAGACGAAGATTGAGGGCGGGAAGTAAGAGAAGCCAACGAGACACCGATCATGGGGTAGGCATTTATTTAGCTCCAGAGGCCAATGTGTGCATATAGATGCGGACTCAGCATGACGACAGTAGTGCTTCCATTGGATATGATCGCACAATCCGAGTCCCTCCGAGTCGGCAGAGGGTCACTGCAATGCTCGCGTGGCATCTCGCTTAGCGCGCTTTAGGCGCCTTCGGCAGTTCCGTATACCATCAGGCCATTGAACACCGAGGATCCCAGAATTGATTGATCCTGAGGGCGCTCGACACGTCAAACAGTCTTTCAAAATAGAGATGACGGTGGTAGGTGGAGGATTCGGCCAAGGGTTCCCTGTTATGAACACACTACAGTGGAGACACCCGTGGTCCTTTGAGCAGCAATACATCCCACAAAAGATGGAAACGCCGGCATATTGTGCTTTCTCAGGAAAATTAAGGGAAGTATGTTGTGCCGGAGAATGGCCACAACAATTGCGCGGGGCCATAATCTGGATCATCGTAGTCTACATAGCCCCACAACTACCCTAGAACATGAATGGAGTAATTCCTAGTAGTCACTGCGTTCCCACCCTATGTAGACCCACCCCTGTCTACGTTAACTTACATGTGGCTACATGCGGCTACATGCGGCGATGTGCGGCTACCTGTGTGTACGCCGTGATGTAGATGGACCTTTGCCGAGCTTGACTTACGTCCGGCTACGTCTGGCCACATGGCGTAGACACGGTCCGTCTACCCGTCGGCTACCCATTGGCTACGTAAGTCTACCTGCGTCTACGCGGTAGACACATGTAGACCCACCTCGCTCAACTTCATGACGCAGATTTGCCGCCATCTTACTGTTCCACCGAATAAGCCAGTTCAAATGACCATTCTTTGGGCATCCCACTGCTTCATAGGTGCGTCGGTCAGCGCCAAACTCAAATTAATAGCTCGAGCCGACATCATCGAATGCCGTTGCAAAGCACAGCCATCAATGATGATCAACCGCTGCGAAATCTTGAAATTTGCTTGAAATCTTGCCACACTTCAACTTAATTATCTTTGAGTTTCCTCAGCCCATTCTGGATCCCCAAATTGGCTCAGGTGCGTGTGCATGTCCGCCTACATGCGGCTACGTCTGTCTACGTGCATCTACGTCGGCGTAGGTGAGTGAACAAATATAGAGCTATGTAGACCGATGTAGACATAGGAAGACTTACTGTGTCTACATGGTGTGGACACAGGTAGACACAGGGTTCCATCTACTTTTCGTCTACGGGGGTAGACGGACCCTCTGTCTACATGGGGTGGGAACGCAGTGGGTACCGTTTTATGTTGGTCTCCCTCTGTTAATTCGACGTCCTCAAGATCACTCCCCGATCATGCGGCAACCTTGAAGAATACCGGATTCATGATCCCACTGATCCCTGAAACCATTAATCTGAGATGCCCAAAATCTTGTCTCGATCATGCGGGCTTTTCTTTAGACACCGGGCACATGTTAATCATAAGGCCCTCCGGTCGTCCCTGGTACGGATACAGCTGACCACTATCTCCTTCGAGGCTAATAAATTTACACATAGCTCAGAAAGCGGTATTATCTGCAGTGCATTTCTCGAACACCCTATATTGTTGAAATTCCCATGACAGCCCAGGTGGTATTGATCCAACTCAACTGCCTCAAGCCAGGCATTTCTTTCCACTCATGTGATGCTAAAGCTGGCAATAGGCCAAAGAAAGGCTTCACCTCCAGCATTGTGGAACTAAGATAGTAAGATTTAACTCACCCGTGAGAGAGACAAACGGTAGAAGAGGAGAAGCATAGAGAGATATATACCTGCTCACTAGGCTTTGAACAAGAAAAATGGGGCTGGTGCTATGTGCTGCTGCTCCTCAGGACATTGATGGCCCCCAACGAAGTACATTGCAATGTGGACTGCAGGGCTGCTATGTGGAGTTTTATTCCTCAATTGGCAGCTGGTTCGTCCAAAGGGGTGTTAAGGATGGATAGTAGTCGGTTGTAGGACAGGAATGCATGATTTGTTGTAAGGGAATGTTTTATTTGAGGTGGTGATTTGAATATGATCAGTAAAAATAGGTGTGGGTGAAAATATACTGTCTCCAAGCTAGCAATCCACTGATCTGCTACTTGTCACTATCTAAAGATCATGCTGCAACCTCATTTTGAATTTTCCCTAATGAACGTTCGTAGTTGGTGAACTGGTACAAGCTAAGGGGCTGTGTCTGCAGAAATTCCCTAACGTCAACTATGTTCTTCGTTGGGCATGCAGTTATGCTCGCTTGTAACTGGAGGTCACTGTAGACGATTTGCCAAAGTCCTTTATTGTGTTCCCACTGCTACAGGGTGTGATGCTTGTGAAGG